>CM067516.1:12384168-12416668 GCA_034509495.1 Acestrorhynchus altus
ATATATATATAAAAAAAAAAAAAAAACTTTCAAAAGTCATATGGATGGTTTCTGAGATATGTTCATTTAATCGAAACAAAGCCACAGCCCTCTAACTCTCCTAGTCTTTTTCCATCTACTTTTAGACAGGATTGTTCCTGTACACAATATGATATGCAGCTTCGTAATGGAATTTTATTGTGAACCGCATGAAAACAAAATAAGCGTGAAGATCAATGAAAATGCAAATCTGGAGTGAGGTGGGGGGGGCAGGAAAGGCGTCCGGCAAAACAGAGCGCTGCATGTTGCCTGTTACACTAAGTCTGCTTTGATCATGCTGCACCGTGTATTTTCCTCTCGTCCTCACTCTCTCTCTCTCTTTCTCTTTGTGTGCCATGCAGGTCTATTGACATTCATGGAAACATTGCAGACCAGAAGTCATTCATCAAACCAACATATCCTCTCATCCTGGAGCTAAAACAACAATTCGCACCCCGATCCCTCCCCAACCCAATCAAAGCCTCGGTTATAATGAACAGTCTGTGAGAAATCTGTGATGTCATGATCCAGAATGTCCCATCTACTCAGCGTCCGTTTGGTCTCCTGGGTTGCAGCAGCAGGCCTACTTCACTGTCAGAAGGACTCTAAAAACCCATCCATGTAAGACTGGGAGCTTTGCATTCTTATGAAGCTTAGAGTGGATGGAAGCTTCATATGTTGAAACTCTGAAGATGCCAAACAAGCTGTTGAAACCTGACAGGCATGGATTATCCCAGCAGAACATGATCATGTTTGGGGTTTTGGAGAGCTGAGATCCTCAACAACCTGGACAACAATGCCTTTTGATTCATCGTTTCTCCACCACAGAGTCAGTCTTTGGGCAGAAGTGCTCCTGATGAGGGTGAACCACCCTGACCACCCTGCATTGATCTGATGAATACAGACATTTAACCACAAGGAAATATGAACTGAAAATAACCGCAGTGGACATCATCAGCAAGGGGGCTGCACTGGCTGACTGGCTTTGCTGCGCATCACTGAAAAAAAAGTGGGTTTCTCCACTAAGATGTGTGCCATGATTTCCAGATGAATACAGTATATGACATCAGCACAATTACTGCCAAAAGCAAGGGAACCTGAAGGCAAAATTATGTTGATGTGATATAAAGGCCTGGTTTATTCACACGGAAATCAAAGTACATGACTTTTTTCAGAGTGGGCTATGTAGACTTGACCTCTTTCCTGTTGTTGATAATGGGAACTTTTTGATCATGTTAATAATCCCCCACTGGCTTTTTTTTAGTCTGAAAGGCACTATCCAGCCCTCTCTGGCTTTCCTGAGCCCTCTCACTCTTTGCTTTTTGGAGTGTCCTACTGTCAACATAGGATGCAGTATTCCGTTTCTGTGAATACTCTATTTTGGCTGTGAGTCCATATGCAGTGACCCTTGAGATGAAGTTCACAGACAGATCGAAAATAAAGGACGCGTGTATGTACGCAAGCATTCTGTTAAGCCACATGTGGCGACGAGGTCAGATCGCATCAGCGTTCTGTTGTCTGAACATCCATTATTATGTAGATTTCTATGCCTCTGGCATCCATGGAGCGAGAAACACTTACTTCTATTAGCTTATTGTTAGCTTGGTGGCCAGGAAGGAAAGAAAGATGCAGGGGAAAAAAAAACCAGGGGTGTTGTATTTAAAAGCAAATCACATAATGGACGGCAAGGATTGTACCCAGTAAGGACTAACAAGCATAGATAAAAGGCAAAGAAGAAAATGGCCACTTTCAGTGAACGGTAGGCTAGTAATTTATCAGTCTGGAGGGGTAGGCAGAGCTCCCTCGGTTGTGAATTTTAATGGTGTTTTATGGTTCCTAATAAAGTCTGTTATGCTTCTGGCAAATATGCGGAGCACAACATCTCTCGCTTCCAATTACTGCGAAACTCAAGGAGAGGCCTCAGCCATTCATCATGGTGCACAGTTACCCTGAAATAACAGGAGAAAATCTCTCTCTCAATGTATCTCTCTATCTCTCTCTCTCTCTGAGAATATTCTCTGGTCTTGTCTTAAGCCTGAGATACACTAAAGAGATGCGACAAGTCAATCTGCTCTCACTACAGCTCTAAACCCTCTGCCACAGCAGCCACTTCCATGCACCAAGGATGAAATGCTGAAAAGAACAGCAATTACTTACGTGATTCTGATGTAAATTTGCTTCTCACTATCTTGTTTATTACCACAGTAATATTACATCATATGTTTCTGTTAGAGGTGAATTCAAACTTTCATTTGTTGGTCTGTTCTATTAAATACAAATTTGCCAACTGCTCAGAACTCGTCATCCAACATTCCGTTCATTTGAGCACTTTACCAACAGGCCTGGTCATAAAGCTGCCTTCCACAAATAGTAGATTTGCATTAGAAGCAGTGTAAGTTATCAACAGAATCAATCCATGGACCTAGCCTGCCTTGTGACAACAGTCCAGGCTGGTGGAGGTGGGGTAATGGTGTGGGAAATGCCTTCTTGGCACACCTTGGGTCTGCTAATACCAATCAATCATGGCTTGAAGGACAGAGCGTTGCTGCTGAATATGTGCATCCCTTTATGACCACATTTCCCATCTTCTAATGGCTCCTTCCAGCATGATAATGTACAATGTACATTATCACACAATTTCCTTTGGGATCAATAAAGTCTTATGTCGCAAAAGCAAGAGTCTTCTCAAGCTGGTTTGATGAACATCACCATGAGTTCACGGTTCGTCAGTGGCCTTCCCAGTGACCAGATCTGAATCTACTACAGGAAACCTTTGGGATGTGGTAGAGCAGGAACTTCACAGCATGCAAGTGCTTCTGATAAATCTGTGAACACAATCATGTCTGCATGGACCAGAATCCCAAAAGCTTTTTATAAACATCTTATGGAATCCATGCCCCTAAGAATCGAGTCTGTATTGAGAGCAAAAGAAAGCCATTGTCTGCATTAGGATAGTCTTCCGTGTAAATTGCTAAGTGAGCGTAGAAAGCCAATGAGATTCACCTCGAAATTAATCAAGCACTGCTGCCTCCAAGCAGGACCACCTTACTGTACTCAGCCTTTTAAAAACACAGCATCTTGCCATTCAGCTTCCTAAATTATCATTTATCAATCTTGACAAGGCCCAAGAGACCACACTCCTGTGTTATTCCCAAACCACCATCTATCCATGTGTCATCTGGCTGTCATATTTATGTACATATTTACTCACTGTAAGCACAACTCGCAGTTATTGAATCAATAGAGCCGTGACATCAATCCCAGCACCAGGCATCAAGTTGCCCATCCAGTTATAGTGGGATACGGTCAAGGTTGGGCTGTAATGGAATACAAGTAAACAATTGTACATGTTCTGAATACAACTGTGAAGTGTTTGGACCACAATCTAGTAAGACAGTATTCAGTATGTATTACTTCCTATATTTTGAATCACTTGGCTTGTTATACTTTAATACAGGTGTTTTCCATCAATTTTGATCTGATTTGAATTGACTTAGACCTGCAGATCTGATCTTTGACACTCAGTCATAAATACATTATCAGAATGCTTTTTCATCAATACAGGCAGTTTAATAGTTATATGTAGCACAGAGGGCAAATTGGAGAGGTTGAGTTTAAATATGGTATTCAGATATTTTATCATGTATTTATTGATCTTTAAAAGAGCAGTACACAGGACTGAATTCGCAGCACCCACCATCAGACCAGGCAAGGTGAAGGTAGATGGCATGCTGTTGGTGGAGTGGATAGGTGCAGGCAAGCACAACTTGTGGATGCGGGTATATTATAAATCCCATGCAGACCTCTAGTCCAGTTCTTGTTGAGGACTAAAAATGTCCTTGCAACGTGATGCTACCACCTCCATGCTTCACTGTTGGTATGCTGTTTGTTGGGGGATGGACAGTGCACACTTCATGTCCACAAAAAAAATCACATTTTAGCTTGTTTCTTTAGATTTACTTTCAGGTGTTTTTCTTCAGTCTCCCAAACGTCCATAAAGACTGGTGTACATTCACTCAATTCTCCAGTGTAACTTTAAATCAATCGATTATATATATAAAATGTAATGCTAATTCATTTTATGCCTAGAAATTATAATTCCCAAATTGGTTCACCAAACACTGGTAGGGGTTATGTACAGTTCTTTGTAATTGTAATATATTTGTTGTCTATTTTATCAGGTAAACTGCTTGACGGGGGGGTGTCATCCCCTTGCCTCTCCCCAGTATTGATTGCAGCCTTCTTTTGTTAGCTATTTTATCAAATACACCTACCATATGAGTGAGAACCCTAGCAAGACTGCTGTGCCTCATACTAGTGACAAACACAACACCATGCTATTGTCAGTGTCACTGCTGTGCTGAGAATGGTTCACCACCCAAATAATATTAGCTCAGCTGTCTAGGCCTGGCCTAGGCCTGGCCTGGTCTCATCAAGGTAGAGGGGAGCTGAATATCACCTTGCGAAAGTATTCACAACCCCCTTGGCATTTTGTCATGTTTCGCTACCTCACAAACTGCAATTAAAAAGATTAAAAAGAAGAGGGTTTGCATCATTTCATTTACAGAACATACCTATTATTGTGGAGTCTCCCAAATGCCTTTGAATATACTCATTATGGGCCTTCCTATTTTTGTCAGTAGTGTTTTCTGGCCACTCTTCCATAAAGCCCAACTCTTTGGAGTTTACGGCTTATTTTGATTGTATGGACAGATACTCCAGTCTCTGCTTGGGAACTCTGCAGTTCCTTCAGGGTTACTTTTGGTCTCTGTGCTGCTTCTCAGATTAATGCCCTCCTCCGGTCTGAGAGTTTTGGTGGCCAGCCCTGATGATAATGGATTTGATGGTGCCCATCATATATATATATATATATATATATATATATATATATATATATATATATATATATATATATATATATATATAAAATTTCATGCTACTGACGTTTTCACTTAATAAAATATTAGATATTGGGCTTAGTATGATAGACTTTGGTTAATGATACATACATTTTTACAAAATAAATGAAGATATTGTTGCCAGTTTATTAGAAAGATACCATAATGTTCTAAATGATTCATAAGAATAGGGCTACATTTTTCTTAGATAACTGTCCAAATAAATCATAAATAGCTTCTCAGGACAAACTAATAAAAGTACCATTAATACATAATTTAGCTCATCTGAATGTACATTTGCACATATATAAAAGGAGTGTTGATTAAGATTTGCTGAAACATCATAAGACTAATAATATTTTCGTTCTCAATATTTTTATTTGCTGAAGTTATTAAAACGAACAAATTTATTGCAGATAATGACAGGTATTTCAAAACATGGATGCAAGGTATTTTATTGGGCAGCACATTAGGAGAATGTTAAAGCTGCTTTTGTGAAAATTAAATTCCTCTCACTGTAACAAACAGCTTGTCGAAATATAAACTGAAATCATTAAAAACTACCAGAAATATTTCGCTTATCCGACACTTACACCTACATAAATAAGCTTCCTGACCCTCAGCCAGCTACCAAACACCGCACACACCCTACCGCACAGTTCTATGGGTTATATAGCACATTTCCTTCAGGATTCTTCACTGACCCGTAGACCATGGGCTTTTCTAACGAGCTTTTAATGAAGATGATCCTACAGTTTATGAAGTTGAAGTTATGAAGGGATGATTTGATTTGATTTTGGCGCAGCAAACAGATGGGCGACATGTTTATTGAATGGGTGAGAAAATGTATGTTTAAATTTTAATTTGAAGTAGCCCAAACAACTTACCTGCGAGGTAAATTAGTAAAAGGAAAAGGCCGGATTATGACGCTGGAACTCTGTGTGTGATGTGTGAGCTCTTTGGGGAATCTAAGAGAAAGGAAAGTTGTAAAAATAAATCATCAATAAAAGACTATCAGAAAACTTTGTAGAAAAAATATTTGTAAAATCTTCAGTTATCGGTCGCAACGGGCGACAGCAGTATTTTAATGTGAATATTATGACTTTAAAAATGGTCGATTGTACACAACACTAAAAAACCAGCCCGCCTGCTCTTTTCAACCAATCGGTATCGATTATCTTAGGATGGCCTTTGTGTGTCCGTCACCAGAACAAACAAACATGACCGCCTCTGTACACGATTTACCCTCATTTCCTTCTAGTTACAGTGAAATGAAAACACACTAACTGGACACGAAGTGAGCACAGCAGACGTTCAGAGAAAACACTTATTACTATTATTATTATTATTATTATTATTATTATTATTATTACAGATTTTAGTCCAAAATGTGGTGTTTGTGATTTCGTTGAAGTGGAAACACACATTCACTCTCTCTCTCTCTCTCACACACACACACACACACACACACACAGCTCAACCCAGCTCGTGCGCGTCTCCCCTTTTGCAGGAGATCTCGCGAGAGCGGCGGCGTGGCTGGCTGGCAGGAAGGTTGCAGCAGACGGAGGGAGAAGGCAGGCAGCATCATGGCGGACAGAGACAGTGGAAGTGAGCAGGGAGGAGCGCCCACGGGCCCGGGTGTGGGCCTGCACGCGGTGGCCGGAGGGGCGGGCTCGGCTTCCGGCCTGCAGCACGACACGCAGGAGCTGGCGTCCAAACGCGTGGACATCCAGAATAAGCGCTTCTACCTGGACGTTAAGCAGAACGCGAAAGGCCGCTTCCTGAAGATCGCCGAAGTCGGGGCCGGCGGCAACAAGAGCCGCCTGACGCTCTCCATGTCTGTGGCGGTGGAGTTCCGCGACTACCTCGGGGACTTCATCGAGCACTACGCGCAGCTGGGGCCCAGCAACCCGGACGCGGCGCAGGACGAGCCGCGGCGCGCGTTGAAGAGCGAGTTCCTAGTGCGCGAGAATCGGAAATACTACATGGATCTGAAGGAGAACCAGCGCGGCCGCTTCCTGCGGATCCGGCAGACGGTCAACCGGGGGCCCGGCCTGGGCTCCGCGCAGGGCCAGACCATCGCCCTCCCCGCACAGGGGCTCATCGAGTTCCGCGACGCGCTGGCCAAGCTCATCGACGACTACGGCGTGGAGGACGAGCCCGCCGAGCTGCCCGAGGGCACCTCATTGACAGTGGACAACAAGCGCTTCTTTTTCGACGTGGGCTCCAACAAGTACGGCGTGTTCATGCGGGTAAGCGAGGTGAAGCCCACGTACCGCAACTCTATCACGGTGCCCTACAAAGTGTGGGGCAAATTCGGCAGCACGTTCTGTAAATACGCGGAGGAGATGAAAAAGATTCAAGACAAACAGCGGGAGAGGAGGGCGTGCGAACAGCAGCAGCAACAGCAGCAGCAGCCGGGGGAGATGCATGCTGACGATGGGGACGAGGATTGATAATTAGTGGGAGTGTGTGTGTATGTGTGTGTGTGTGTGTGTGGGGTGGGTCAACATGCAAAAAAAAAGAGAAATAATCAGAAATAACAGAGGTTATAAATAAAAAGAACTTTACTGTAAAAAGAAAAAAGAGGGCGCGCGCGCTCGACAGAGAGATACATAAAGATGTAACTGTAACAGTTTAACTCCAAGGGAGCACTACCCACAGAAACACAAACCTCCACAAACTGACAGTCTCGACTCGTCACCCATCGCTGGATGTTCTCCACTTACCCACCATTAATACAGTAATCGGCTGCTAAACCAAGTAATAACATTATATATGAACTGTGTTTCCTACTTGATTACAGATATAAATGAACTGAGTGTTTATTTCCCTTATTAACCAAGAACTTTTGTACACGTTGAGGATATTATGAGACAAAGCGACAAAGTGTTTGCAATGTTCAAAGCGGAATCATTGCCGAGATCTGAGAAAAACCAGTCCTCTACTTGTAAGCTAATAACTTCAGCACAAATCAGATGTTTTAGGAGTTCTCCTTATGTTTGTTTATTTTTTTAAGCAACATTTCCTCCAAATCCTCTGGAGAGGTTGTCATGGTAACCATGCCACTCACATATGACAAGCATCACCTGAGGGCTAGCCAGGAATCTAGATGTTCCAATTTTCCAGTATGTCAATCAGCATGGACGAAAGTTGAAGGCAGGTTGAGAAGGTAGGCCCACAGTTGAACCCGAGCAAGGTTGCTCACTGTACTGCAGAATTACCGGAAAGCTACTGGTTGATGGTTCTTGACATGGAGACTTCTAGAGACGCCCTAAGGCGTGTATCAGTGTATTTTTTATCCATTGAAAATAACTGTCATGCGGATGAGTATGCTTTGTATTTGTGTCTTCTTGTCATGCAAAAAGTGTATAAAACAGAAGTATATAAAGGTACTTTAAACAAGGAAGAACAGTGACAACAGAAAGAGTACTTCAAGAAATGGTTTTGTAATGAAAAACTGTTTCGTCTCTAAACTACCAGGCCCCTGGACAAATGTGCAACGGTTCGACATAGAAAAAAAAGCTATATATATATACAAAGTATGATTTTGTGAATCAGCTGTATTTCAGTGCTTACGGAGGAGAAAATATCCCACGTTTTCAGTGGGACGGAATTTAAAGAACAATCTCTAGAAGGATTTAAACTATTCTATTAGTCTACCAATGAAAGTATGAGTGGCGCCAAGGAATGCTGTTGTTGCATGTTAACCTGTACACAGCTACATTGAGGTGGATTTCTCAGTGTGTCCTCAAGGACCTTCTGTTCAGCGGTTTCATAGACAGTGTCCTGTCTACAATGTTTGGTCACCTAGTTTAACCTTTTTTTTTTTTGAGAAGCGTGTTCCATTGCACGTCTTGATACAATGTCAAGTTTTTGACTGTTTGATCAGACATGAATGACAGGTCTGTCGCAATGAAATCCTTCTCTCTCTCTCTCTCACTCTCACTCTCTCTCTCCCTCTCTCTCAGGGGTCCTTTAGGACCTGTGTTGGGAGAGCCCCTAGCAGGAGCATGCAAGTTGATGGCAAAGCCCTACGATGATGATGCATTCTTTTGGTTGTGAGCAGGGCAGAAGGACACACTCACTCTAAAAGGAGGTCCTGCTTGTGGGTATATCAATTAAGCGTACACTTTTTGGGAGACAGCTTATGCTAATACTTCATGGTCGTTGACCGTGTCTGTGAATGAAAGGTATGGTATTGGACACTATTGTAGGCAAATATAGTGTTGACGTTATAAGGCTCGTAAAATGTTCTCTATTGGCCTGCAGGTGAAATATAAGTTTCTAAAAGTCATATAAGTTTCATATAAGTTTCTGAAGGTCATAATGAGATCCATCATTCTTGGCCTTGGTCTGCGTTTACCTGAAGAATCTTGGATCAAAGATCATTGGTAAATGCGAGTGGGAGCATCACGTTATATATACACTAATCTACCAGCTTCTGAGAGATCTATTGGTGAACCATACCCACCTGCAGGAACTCTGTTTCAGAGTGGTCCATGCCTCAAACAGAGAAGGATGCTCAACAGTCGTGATGCTTCACCATCGGCCATCGTGCTCTCAGCCAGGAGAGCCCGACTTTAATGTTACTTGTTGGGGAGCATACTCTTCAGCATTTAAACAGCCTGGTGCCTTACACTCCATATGCTTACACGCTGGCTGGTGCTTTGGATCTAAGTTTGGGTTCTTGTCTTTTGTTCTACTTGTTTTCGTTTGGCTCCTTCACATGCTCTTGCATAAAGTCTGGGATCTGACCTGTTGGTGTCCTGGAGAAAGAAAAGACATTTCACAGATTGTAGTCACAGCATTTGTTCTTGAACCTGCCTTTACCTTGACTATTGACTCATCTGTCCACTTTTTCCCAGTCATTGTCCCCAAAATTCATCCAGGCATCAGCCCACATGTAAACACAGAGAGGGGTTGGTAGCCGTGACAATGCACAAGAGCCTTCCTACTGTTCCTCACGTCAGGCCTTGGCCAGTATCCGGATGGTCAAAGGGTGATTGGTTGTGGACTGGGTTTGGCTCTGGGTGCCCAATTTTGTCCCATTGTGAGGTTGTCAGCTCTGAGTTCCAGAGCTTGGCAGTAATGTGTCATTTGTCAGTGGCTGAATTCCTCGTTTACAGGATATGGGCAGCATGACCTGTTTGTTTTGTTTTGTTTTTTTCTCATCTTCTTTTCCCTCGCTCAGTCCTAACTGTCCAGCGTTATTCTGCAGCACTTGTCAAGTTTTTGGCTCACGGTTTTGTTTTTTTAGTTCCATTGCTATATTTCATTATTGTGTGCAATATCGAACGTGCCAATGGTGGCATATATATATATATATATATATAATATATATATATATATATATAGGTTAATATAAAGCATGTGGCTGAATTCCACATTTATTTCTCCAAGGCTTTAAAAGCCTTTATCTGCACTTACGAAACAAAAAGTCTTGAGTCTAGAAGAGAAGAAACCAGGCTTAATGAGCTCCACCTAACTTGGCAGAGACAATGTAACCCAGTTGAACTAGCCACTCTGCACTTTTAAAATAATCATCCAAATTCTCCATGTCCCCTGTACTGTCTCCAGTTCTCCAAAAGTGAGAAGGGCGGTAGGGAAGGGAGAGGAGATGTTCAATTTGGCTATAAAATTGGTCTTTGTCTTTGGGGTAGGGTTATTTAAGCATGTATTTGTGGTCTCTGATTGGCTTTATCAGTACTTGGGAAGGCTCCGATGAAGGTGTCAGGTGAACACTTCTGTCTTTAGTGGTTGATGTCAGTAGCACATTGCTTTCCCAGCTGGAAAAAAAAAAAAGTCTGACCAATCTTTGTTTGAAAAACGATCTCAACAAGGAATGTCTTGTGCAATTTTTTTCTTTTTCATGTTTCTTCCCTTTGCAAGAAGGATTACTGATTAACACGTTCAGTGGTGATGCGTCAAATATAATTTATGTACATTTTACAAATTTTAAAATAAAAGAAATGTTAATTTACCCACATCTCACTAAAAAGAGTTTAATTTTCAATATCCTCGCGTTGTGTTTTTTTTCCTGCGTGCAAATGTTGAGACTGAATGGTTGTTTGCTAGAGCAAGAGAATACTGACTTCAGTGAAGTTTTCTGTGTTAAATTTACTTGATGTGGAATTTGTTCTCAAGCCTCACATTTTGTTACTAAATCTTACAAATCACATCATGTTGCAAATTTCTGGTGTGTCACAATGTCACTTGATCAATTCTTGCTCTTTTTCTGTTGATAAGCTTTATTGGTTTAAGTATTAGATTTAAACAGAGTATTCTAACCTTCCAAAGGGTACATATTAAAATATGTTACTATTATGAAACATTCTCTATGGTTTACTCTTAAGTATCTCATTAAATTACTTGACTCTTGGATGTAAGAGCTTCCCAACCAAAACACAAATAACTGACACATTTCTTTGCATTGTTTAATGTTATGTTGTCAGCATCCAACTTCTTCAAAAGCTGCCATCCCTGCCGGTTGTACACTTCAAATAACGCTTTTCGTTTCAGAGAGTTGGTTTATTTCGTGTCTCATGCCATGGATTTACTGAATACTGTTACATGCTGATGAAATATTACTGCCAAGAGCTGGACCTACACAGATGATCTTGGTTTTACTTAAATCGCACATATAAAACCATCTGAAAAGTGTTCAGATCACAGTATTTCATTGTTTTTACTTTTTAATAAGTCCTTTATTACTGCATCCTATTGCCTCTCAAAGTTGATGTGTGCTATTTTAAGGCCAGTATCTTCAAAAATACCATACAACTGAATTTACTGTCAACCTTATGCACATTTTTCTTTTACATCAGTTAAATGCAGTTGTCTATGATTGTATCACATCAACCATAAAGGTTGGGATAGTTAGAACAGACTAAGTGCAATATTGTAAGAGGGTTTGTTGTTGTTGTTGTTGTTGTTTTTTCTTGATTTTTGTATAATATATTTTTTTGTCGGATGTTTTTGAAATTATGTGCAAATATTAGTATACCTTAAACTTTTTCTGTAAATCATTTGCATTTGTTTTTATTGTTGGCCAGTTTGTCAAGCTGCACTATGGTAATATGTCACACTAAAACCCATTTTATTTTATTTTTATTTTGTTTTTGTTTGTTTTGTGTTTTTTTGCACGTGCCCGCAGAATAATCAACATTAAACAATCTGGATTAATGCCATAGAATTTGTTACATGCCATCTCGCTTGGAAATAGCCAGAAAAAAAAAGAATTTAAAATGGTGATGGATTAATTAGGCTTCTGTTTGGTGAATTCGGTTATAATTCAGTTCAAAACTACAGTGTAACCCTAGTCTGTCTTCATGCAGACTATCATTTTTGTATTGTAAACAAAATTATACCATATTCTGACAAGTAAATCTTGTATGTATGATTGTTCTTGTAAAATGTGCCTGTTTTGAAAAACAAGTGAAGGATATGTCTAATTGTTTTTTTCTTTCACAGGACTCACAGTTCAAGTTTCACCTGATGGAATGATTATTTTTGCATTTTCTTTTTAATACATTGATTATTGATCGTGTTATTAATATCTAACCGATGCTGATCATCTGCATTTAAATACTCGTCAGTCTATTTCTCATTTTAGTTTAGGTTGAGCTTCACTAATGTAATTTATAACTTTATTATTTGAGTCTTGTTTTATTATTATTCCTGTGAATTGAAGCTATGTCACAACTGCAGGCATTCACTCAATATTGATCATGAAATAATTAGGTCCCGTTTATATATTAGGCAGGATTTATGGTTCCACGATTAATGATGTGCATAAGCTCAATTCTAAAACTAAAACTGAATCTCATACTAAACAGTATGTGCCAAGAAATCAAAACCTTTCTTCTATACTGTGTTGTGGACCCTGCCACCTAGTGGTCAACAACCGTTAATGTTCTTTCTTTGTCAACAAGAGATGACAAACGATTCCAATATTGATACAAATTGCAGAATGGCATGCAAATATGTATTTCATTCTTTTAAAACATTTTCTTTCTCCAATTAGACAGGATGTTTCATTTCAGCCAGGCGTTGATAATTTATCCACTATGATCAACCCTGACTTCTACCAGATACTAATAATCATAGATGAAATGTTTATTTAGCTAACATATGCATTAGCCAGCTAACAGGATCGCTATCCCAAAGACCATCACTAGAAGGAGTTTTTCCTGTTCTTTAAACCAGAAAAGCTTGTTCGTTTTAGGTTTAATAAAAAAATTGGCAGTATAATATGGTATATTCAAGTCAAATAAATAATTTATTAATACATTAAGAGCCATTGCTTAATTTATTAAAGTATTAAATATGATTTTTTTAAGTGTTGGCATGGTTATAATTGTAGTGTTGGTTAAAAATTGCACAGCATTTAGTCCTATATTAACTATATTTTCAAAATATATGATGGAATATATTCTACTGGTGCAATTAGAATAAAAAAAGCTTTTTAAAAAGTAAACTGTCATTCATTATACATAAAGTGACATTTTTGTTTGTTTTACTGTTCAGTATAGTGAGTAATTCCAAATCAAACCAAATTTGAAAAGATTACTAATGACAGTATCAACTTTAAGATAAAAAAAAGCTTGAAATCTATCACTTTAAATATAACAAATATAAACCGTATTTTTTTTTTTATTCAATTATCAGAAACTCTTCACAGTATTGTAATTTTGAAATTAGAATACTGCCAAGGTCCCTTTGCATTATTAAAGGGTTATTTGCATTGTGAAAGGGTTCAAGTCAAGTCAAGTCAAGTCAAGGCTTTTTATTGTCATTACAACCGAGTACAGGTACACAGTGCAATGAAATTGCGTTCCTCCGGAACCAAGGTGCAACATGGAGCAGCAATACAATTGGGTTCTTCAGATTAATAGAGAATGGGCTAAAAAGGGTTCTGTGTTACACCAAAAATGGTTCTTATTACAAGTTTGACCTTTGTGCTGGCATATAGTACCCTTTTCAAAAGTTTCTTTATCGCACCCTCTACAGCACATTCTCAAACAGCCTATAGAACCCTTTTACAATTCAAAGAATCTTTGAATCATGCACAGGGTTCTTTGGGTGTTCATGGACTAATAATTTGGGTTTAGAAACTAATAATTTGTTAAACATGGATACTGGTTCTCTCTCTCTCTCTCTCTCTCTCTCTCTTTATATATATATATATATATATATATATATATATATGATACCTTTTATGTTCCCCAGGTTAATTTTATTAAAAGAGTAATGTTGAATGTCCTGGATGACACTTCTGTAATTGAAACATGTTACACGTAGTTATCAGTGCGTAAATGTGTCTGTGTTTCTGTATGCATTTGCCAGAAACAGTAATACAATAAGCTCACCTCACAAAACATTAAGCCACATACATTATCAATGTTTTGGTGTTTTAAAGGCAGGGTACCTCATAACCAAGCAGTAGAGAAGAAATGACACGTGTGACTGGGGTGTTTTTTCTGGGAGTTTAAATTTAGTATTTAATATTTCTGACACTCCAGGACAAAAACTCAATGCTGTTTTTTTATTTTTATTTGAGCTCTAAAAAAATTAAAAGAAAAATCACCAGCAGATGGCGATGTTGATCAAGAAATTCTGGGTTTCTCATGTCTGTATGAGACAAAATACTAATTGCAAAATAATAAAAGGAAAAATAATACATATTTAAATATATATTTACTAAAATAAAAAAAAGCGTTTGAAATATCTCTAAATGAAATGTGTTGACTTATTAAATTCCTGTATGAAACATACAGTGAGATGCTTAGAAATAGGAATTACCCGAGGCCAACATTTGTAAGATGATCGAATCGTGCAAATCGAGTCACCAGTTCATCTATAATGACTATAACGAAATTAATCTGCTGTATTCTGTGAGGTGAGGAAGACTTGAGTTCTGCTCTAGGGCGACCCCTGGTGTTCAGTTTTAGTAAGAGCTGACCCCCAACCCCGTCTTGAAAATATATTGCTGCTTGTCTTATATAAGTGCTGTTTACATTAAAAACAGCAGTGAATTGGAAGTTCAAGAGGAAGCTGGAGCAGAAGTTAGTAATGTGGTACACAGGCTGTTATCACATTCCGGGTGCTTTGTTATTGTTGTTCCTCTTATAAACATCCACTGTTGTTTGTTTCGAAAAGCTTTCACTGTTCATGTTGTTGTTGTTCGGGATATTTTTTTGTCTTTTTCTTTTTGTCGCTGTGTGCTGTGTGTCTTCCTGCTTTGCCCCTCCTCCGCACTTTCTTAGTCTTTCTCTCCTTCAGCTCAGTTCAACAGGATGCTGCTACTTCGTTCATTGCGCCAACAGCTGGATTCTGCTTCCTGAGCTCTGCCCCGAACTAACAGCGCTCCTGGAACAGAGGAAATGTGTGTGTTTATGTGTTTTTGAGAGAGCAGAGGAGTGAGTTAGTGAGTCAGAGAGAGAGAGAGGAATGTTGTGATGTCACTAACCAAGTCATACACAAAGGCAAGAAGGACAGCAGCTCTCTTCCAGTCAGCAGCGCCTGCTGTACAGCGTCCGCACCCAACTGTAAGTACTGTAATCTCCCCCCTTTCCCCAGCTTCTGTCTCTCTATCTTTACCCCATCACCTCCTCTTGCCTCTGCTCTGATTAACTGCAGTCCAGCAGCATGTGCTCGCAGACTGACAGCCCCTCACACTGCCATCTCTCTCTCTCTCTCTCTCTCTCTCCCCCCCCCCCCCCCATTTCTGAGGGTACTGCACTTGTCTGTCCTAAATGCAGGACCCTGACTACAGTCACACTGTTGTCCTTAATTTACAGCCACAGCAAGACCAGTCTAAAATAGAACAGAAGTGCCTCGTGGGAGTTTGTAAGGGGGATGGGTGGGGGAGTCCCATTCCTGAGGAATCTCCTCCCATTAAAGTGAACAGAGCTGAGGGAAGAAGTATGCTTGACTTGTGATGGCACTCAGAAGCCTCCCAATGACTTAAAGACAAAAGCCTGGAGGCAGCTCAGCGGAGTTGGAGAGAGAGAGTCAGGTAGGTGAGGCAAGGGAATGAGAAATAAAACTGATGGAAGGAAAATGTAAAAAACCCCAAAAAAAAACAGTGTACAGAGGACAAAAGAAAGTGTGTAAATGAGAAAGAATGGGGGAAAGACAAAAGATAGAAGGATGGGAAGAAAAGCAAACTAGAGCAAGCAACAAGAAAAGAAAGAATGAAAGAAAAGGAATGCTTTTAAAATAGGAGGGCAGTTTGACACAAAAGTACAAACTTACCGAGTGAGCAAAACTTGCTCTATAAAAAAAAAGGCAGTGAGGGCAGATTGTTTCCAGATGTTGTAATCTGTCATTTTCCCAACAGCCTGTCCAGCTGCTGGCCGCTGTTCAGTGATGAGAGTGCATATGTGGTGAACAGTGGAGCCTGGGGATCAGGGTTGTGACATTGGTCTGGACGACACATCTTCCTCATCCTCACTTTACAGTGGACACTGTAGGACTAACCTACATACGCACAGCCATGTTGCAGCAGATCCTAAAGGACATGCACATTGACCCGGATGTACTGGATGCTCTGAATGAAGAGCAGAAGAAGACTCTGTTCCTGAAGATGAGGCAGGAGCAGGTCCGCCGCTGGAAGGAGCGTGAGGAGAGGTTGGAGCAGGAGGAATCCTACAAACCCAAACCAAAGACAGGTACAGCTTTTGCACATCTCCAGAACTCCAGTATTAAAACCTGGTTTATCACCATAGGCTTCAGTAGACCAGGATTAACTCTGGACTACTCAGTTCTGCAAGACTAAACTTCAGAACTGTATGGTGGGTTCTGTGCTCATACAGTCTGGGTCACCACAAATACCACTAAATCTGACAATGAACTGGTGAGTAGAATCATGTGTTTGAACAGGGAAATCATCAAACTCTGCTGGACTGTGTTGAGTTGAGTGAAATTCCCAGTGGCCTGTACAGTTCCTCATTCTCATTTTAAAAAAGGTGTCAAAAAGGGTTCCATAGCTGTTCTCAGTCCTGGTCATCATTTTAGGTTCCTCTGCCCCAGCATATCTGTTGCAGGTAATGAACTTAAATAACAAGTCTTTTAGAAAGGAGCTGAATGTGAACATGTAGGGTAGTGTACTCCACAATCAGAACTGCCAAGCAAGCACCATTTACCATTCCATTCGAGCCTTTCAGTGGATGATGGTGGATAAAGAGCCATGTAAAGTTTCTAGAACTCCACTTCTTGTAAAGGTTCTAATGTATTCTGTTTATTCAGATTAGTCTGCTTAACATTGCTTGTTGAATGAGACAAAATAGGAGGCCAGTTAAAACAGAGGTAATTCTTAAAGACACAGTACCGCAGCCTATTTAATTCTAAGAGATTCTAAGGGATTTATTGGGCATGAAACTTACACGTGTCATTGTTGTTATTATAAATGTTATTAAAAACTTTAGAAAACACTTGATTTGGCTGAGGTTGCAACAATGAGAATTGTTCTATGTATGATAACTTTCAGAAAATAGAATGGTTTTATGGTTTGAAGATTCAAAGTATTTTGTATTCAGTATAGATTTCTTGCATTCTTTATGATTATCTCTTTTGACCAATAGGAAATTGGTGGGTAACGTACTGTTTGTATTCAGTAAATGTACACGGTATGATAACCACCATTAGTGGAAGACCTAAAACGTGTACCACTGGAACCCTAGATATGAACCTTTAAAGTTGTTTTTGTTTGTTTGTTATTCCCACGAGGACAGTAGGCTAAGAACCATTATGATTGTTCAGTTTTTTTAACACACACACACACACACACACACACACTATGGTTTGGAGAAGGTCTCTACTACTTCGGTTTTTATTCATCTTTTTATGATTTACGTATATGTTTTGAACAATTATCCTGTTATAGAAGCCACACTCTGTAGAATCCATTTTGCACTTCACACCTGCAACACAACCCCAAAGTGTAATACATCCACCCCAAGCTTTACAATTAGCAAGGTATTGTTTTCATGAAGCTTGGTCATGAGTTAAGGTTTCCTTTTCCTAAAACTTCAATGAAGATTTTGTCCAAGCAGATTATAAACATGCAGGTTTTTCTGCAGGTTATTAGTCATTTGGCTTTTATATTTGCCTTGGCATCATACAAGCAGTTCTTTCCAAGAGTTTTTTTTTGGTTTGTTTTCCAGACCTCATCATGACCTTTAGCATTCCATCTTGTAGAAACACTAAGCTGCAAATTCTTGACTATCTTCCTATATAGCATTCCCCTGCCTTATAGACATGGATTATTTTCATTTTCAGATCTTCAGACCGTTGTTTTGAGACGCGCATCGTTGGCGAGTGTTAGTACAAAGTTTGAAGAGTCAGGGACTTAGCTGACAGTTTCCTATAAACAGTGAAAGCCTCAGGCCTGATTTGCTCATCAGGAGCTAAGACTGTGTCAGAAACGCACTGAGCTACTGATTTAGATTTTTTTTAGGTCATGGAAGAGTGACTGTGGATTGTGATATTAACTGTGTTCTGAAAATAATGTGCTTGATACTTAATACGCTGCAGAGGCTGTAGTTACTACTTCTCAATTTGTAATAAAGAAAGACAAAATATATCATTTGTCTGTGTCAAGCACCTTCACCCTCTTACACTCCCATTTTGCCGGAGTGAAACTGAAAACACTTGAGCAGGACCTTTACCATGCAGGTCTGCTCTTGCTTTTTCTGAAAACTGCTTCATGCAACTGTCTTCATGTAATGAGTCAGTCAGCTGACTGTGTGGTTTACCTGTGGGAGGCACATCCTGTGTTGTGAAGATGTGTTGTTCAAAATAGCAGGGCAATAAAGCCACAGACAGATGGAGTGGATAAATGCTGTTTCCAATGAGGAATGTGTTTATAATGCAAGAGTGTTTTGAGACAGAAAGTATGCAGGACTGGTGGTTGAGATTGCTGCTAATAGTTAGGTCTGGATGTTGCCAATGTGTGAATCTGTGGTCTTTGGAACTCTGGTTCCACTTCTAACTTGTCTATCACCCAACCAAATGTCTTGAAATCTAGTGAACTTAGATGTTCTATGGATGTAAACATGTGCGTACAGTATGTCAACTTGGTGTAATGAATTTGTCTAAAGGTTTAACAGAAACTGACCTCTTTCTAACACACAGAGCAAGCTTTGCCCCAGATATGAGACCTCCATGGAGAGGACCTCTGCCCAAAACAGGGAGGGCCAAGCTTGCTGATGAGATACAAGTGGAATGTGTCTGAGAGTGAGTGAAAACGAAAAACAGAGACCAGAGAAACGAGGACTTTAATGTAAAACATTGTGAATGGAGTATATTAGGTGATTAGGCTAAAGGTACATACAGAATGTACACATCTTAAACTGGTTTGACATTCGGAGAAGTTGGAATCTGGCCTGTCAGCATTTTTTTGGAAGTTGTGTGAGGCTTTGTGGAAAAACTCGAAATAATGGGGTCAGAAGACTCATTGACCGCAGACTGTCTCAACAGTGCAGCTAAGCACCAGAAAAGATTCCAGCAAGAGAGCTCTGATAGCTGTAGGTCACTCATAGCTTGGCCATGCATAACTTTGCCTTTGACTTGTGCGTCAGTCCAGGAAGAAACCTTTTCTTGGCTGGGCCTGTAACAAAGCAGTTATTATTAAGTGCTTTTCAGTGCTTGCCAGGGAACAGAGAAGCCTCTATCTCACTGAGACATCCGCAGCTGTTCCTCAGCTGGTCAGCAGTTTTCCTGCATTGAACTGAAACCTTAACATTTACACATACAAACTGATACCGGGTTAAAATGTATCACCACTTAGTATCCTATATACTTTATATACCTTAAACTAAAACTGCCTTTACTCTCTGTATGGTGATTGCAATCTACTGGTCAGAGGCAGCAATTGGCCAATTTTTTGCAGGAAGTATTTCCAGGGCTGTGTTCCATTCCCTCAAACAATTAACTGCCAACAAAGCAGGAAGTGTAAGGGAAGTGCAAGCGCTCAAAACAAGCTAAGCAGAAAGAGTGAGGTCATAGATTTGAATGCCAACAGCGGGTTAATCTTGAAATGGTTTGACTTGGATATGCATGTGCAACATGTGTATGTGGGCACCTAATACAGTGAGATGAGGCTGGCTATGAGAAATCAGATTGACTTTTTCAAATTTCTACTATCCTGCAATAATTATGAACATCAAACTGCCAAGAGCATTGTAGTGTTAAGATCATTTGGTGGTAGAAAGTGTTCAAAATGAAACCTTAATGTCACCAGTGATGTTTTTGGGGATTTTACATTTAATGAGCTGTTCATGACTGAGAATGAAACTTTCAACTAGAAGCAAAAAATCCCTGCACCTGAGAGGGTGACCCAATACTAACACTGTCAAGGACATAGCAGGTCTTTTTTTTATGTGTTTTTTTGGTTGGAAACTCATCGCAATGAATGACAGAAGAATTGCTTATTGCTGTTCCGTCTGAAAATAAACCCTAATTGTTTTTGAAACAGTGTTTTTTCTATTTGGTGGGCCGCAGTCCTTTTCAGAGTGCTAGGCAGCTGTGTAGAAGAACCCATGGCTGCTGTTTTGTGGGACAAGGTTAGAGAAGTCTGGATGTTTATAAAGCTTTCAAATTTCCCTAACAGTGACCTTAAACAAGTCATAACCCTAATTGAAGTCTGAGACATCAGGCAAAATTATCTGAGCTTTCAAATCTTCTAGGAATTCCACACTTTTGCAAAAGTACCTTTTTTCACTCTAAAATTGTACGTAACCAAAAAAATACAATGCTTTTGCTTAAAATGTTGAAAAGTGTGTTTCAACTTCAACTTTATGCCTTTTGGACATCATTTAATTTTCAACGTGCTTAACTGTAAACAGTCATTTTGACCAGGGGTGCCCAAATTTTGCATGCCACTGTAGTTTGGTGTATTTTATTATATGGTTCATATTATGTCACTGTTCTATGAGATTACAGCTCTTAACAACTCTGGCACACAATCAAACTGTGAGCTATTAGACACATTTTTGGCATTGTTAGTTGTAATTGGTCCTTGTTAGCCGTCCCCCAAATGAAGATTCTGATTGGCACCGACTTCCTGTTGATTCCCAGTTATCCAACCCCAGCTAAATTAAAGATTCTGATTGGTTATGAAAGCTGTTTTGGTGGCTCTAGGGTCTTGCACAAGAATAGGCAGGTGTTTTTTGTTGTGGCTGATCAGTGTATAGGCTAATTATTAGAACAGTGTTGTAGCTCTAAATGTTGTTAGGAAGATTCACTCAAAGTTGAAGGAAGATGTTTTGTATGCATGTTCCCCTCAACAAATCTCATTAACTGAAGTATTTACAACAGTGTGGGTGCCAAGTAAGGGAATTTCCAAAAATCAGTTCATCGTGACTGCCTTGCTGTTTGATTGTTAGCCTATTTGTTTTGACAGGGCTGTCGTTTCTTGATCGTCTAGTTAATGTCAGCCTGCCTGCTGAGCTGGAATGTTGTTTCTTTGCCACAAGGCGTGCAAGAAGAACCAGTTCATTATGGCAATTTTAACTTGTTTGCTGCCAAACCTCTTCTTTAAGTCCTCATCACATTTCTCAAAACTGAATGTGCATTGGTGTCAGGCCAAAGCTTGCAAGGAGTACTTTTACATCCTGTGTTATAGCCACTCTATACCGTATACTGTTTCCTGTGTTTCTGTGTTTTGAGCTGAAAGGATGTTATTATCACAAATAAACCCCTTAATTAGCCATTACACTGCTTCTGAGTGATTTCACACCTACCTTGTTTGGTATGAACCTATCAGACTTTTTCTAGGCTATAGTTTGGTACATTTTGACAGGTAGGAGCACTGTATATGGGAGCATTGTGGATTTTCTGCTTTCTGACTGAACCGTGGTTCTACTTCTGACTTGTGTAGCTAGATGACCTGATTTTTTTAAATTCAAACTGATGAAATAAACCAAACATTACCTTTACTGTAAGACATATCCATTAAGCTTTGTATTTGAAATATAATGGGCAAATATAGCAGACATATACTAACTGTTGTCCATTCCACAGGGTCCTTAAGCCATGCAGGTAATATTGGCTAAGGGAACTCCAGTTGGTTAAATCCCTTTTTCAGACCCTGCAGTCTCATCATGTAAAAGATGTTTTGTCAGATTCCTTTGCTTTCAAAAGTAACCAACAGACTATTGAACTGGAACACTGTCTCATAATGTGTATGTAATATGTAATAAACATTATTCTATGGATATACAACAGGTTTGTCATGTTTACATTGAGTTGTTTTGCTCGTGATGAGCTCAGCTGTTTTAAGCCCCATGACAAGATGACTGATGGGTGATCTTGTTAACTTGCTGTGCAGTGATAAAACATTACTCACTACTCTCTATGCAGTTCCCAACAACTAAATGTTTTGACTCCCTATGGTTTGGAATCTTACTTACAATGTCCTAAGAGTAGTCCACTTCACAGGAAACTACTGGGTTGAACAAAACACACCTACTGCCTTGCAAACCCTTTTTTATTTGTGTTTTCATGTGCTTTCTTTTCCTTTTTTAAAAGAGTAGTTGGGCATTTTATCTTGTGTTCCGTGGCATATTGCCTTGGAAATGGACAACGTATGCTAATCGCCATTTTTGCAAGTCTGTTATTACAGTCTGTTGCTCTCTTGCTACATTGTTCATGTGTCAAGCTATACTATATGTTTGTGGACACCTCTTCTTCTGAATGCATTCAGCTACTTTAAGTTGCACCCATTGCTGACACATTGTCTAGTCCCTGAGGAAAAGTAGTGATAACAGAATAGCAAATAAAGATGAACCTATCGGCAACATGCCTAATGCTAGGCGTTGGCCAGTGGGGTATAAAGCCCTCCAGCACTGAGCTGTTGAGCAATGGACCTGTTTACTCTTGAATAATGGAAGTGGGGTGGTGTCCAATAATTTTGCCTGAAGCTTTACATTTACATTTACATTTGCAGCATTTAGCAGACGCCCTTATCCAGAACGACTTACAAAAGTGCTTTGCTGTTCATGTAGAATATCCTTAGCTAGTAGACAAGCTTTCTTCCCCAGCTTGACCAAAAAAGGGTCTTTAGTTTTTTAGACCAGCTAGTTTCATTGTTATCTTCTACACTGAGACAATAATACTCTGATATGCTGATGAAATAAAAATAAATACACAAAGTTAACCACACGCTCTCTCTCGCTCTCTCTCTCTCTCTCTCTCTCTCTCTCTCTGTCTCTCTCTCTCGCTCTCGCTCGCTCTCTCTTTCTCTCTCTCTCTCTCTCTCTCTCTCTCTAGCTCACAGCAAGAGTGTGAGTTGGCTGCTCGGCCATGATGGAGATGTGCAAGTCATTGTCATTGGAGAGATAGATGAGTTCAAGGCATCTAAAATCCTCTACTCAGGGTTTGGCGAGAGAAAAGCTGCTAGTCTTCTCAAGAATTCATGGTATGGACACATTCCTTAACTTTGATTCTTTTACAACCACTGTAGCCAAACATGATAAAAATCAGTAATGTCACTGTACCAAAATTGCAAATTATTAAAACCTTCTCTTTTTAATTTCTCATGGCTTGGAAGTATTTGCCTGGGTCAGTGTTAAGCATGATCAGCAAGGTTTCTTCTGATGTTTATAGCCTTATCTCTGTCATCACCTAATGTTCTATATCTGCATCTGTCCTGATATGTTCTGCAGCAACCAGGCCTCCAGTATGAAGAGCAATCTTGTAAACAGAGCATCCACAGAGCCAGTGCGATCTGGGAGAGAGAATCTTCCGCCCAAAACTTTATCTGTAGTACAGCTTAATTTAAAGGTAGGTGAGACACAGTAACTCTATATATATATATATATATATATATATATATATATATATATATATCAATCTGATTTCAGAGGGGCACTGCAAAAGCAATGAGACAGATTTACACCACTTTTCAATGTTATTTTTTGATCTATATCAAATATATGCATTGCCATAAAATATTGTCCATCTGCTCCTGGTTTCATCTGTGTACTTATTGTGCTTAATTGTCAGATTTTAAACATGTAATTTCATATAGTGAAGTTAAAACCAAATTCTAGGACATAATCTTTGTGTATTTTCTCAAGTTAACAAATTTGAGTATATTCAATAATTCATTCATTCATTTGTTCATTCATTAAAACAGACACACCCATGCTTGATTAATGCCAGTCAGTTATATTTAACATTTTCAGTACTGTAAAGCAAGTGAACAGGTTTGAGCATGTAGCAGCAAAAAAATTAATTAGTCTGGAATGGCTAAAAGGAGTAACAGGAAGAGCCAACATCTCCAAATGAAGCAAACTTTGAACAATGGAGAATCTTCTCACAAGCTACCAGCCTACAAGTCCTCAAAGAGGATGAAAAGACTAATCATGATAAAGTAAGAAAAAAACCCACATAAACCTCTAAGGAACTGCAGGTCTGGCTCAGTTCAGATAAATACAGTGTTCGTGGTTCTAGAAAACGATTGCCAAAGAATACCGTGGTAACCCCCATGTCATTGGCAATAATGGACTGTGCTGAGCAGTCAAAAGCAGATCTTTGAAAGGCAATGACACATTGTGAAGGTTAATTTTATTACACAGTTTATTTAGTTACATGTGTACACCAATCGACCATAACATTATATAAATACACATATACAGTGCACCTGCAAAGTATTTTTACAGCGCTTCACTTTTTTGCACATTTTAGGTTACAGCCTACAGATTCAGTACATTTTCCCCTCCAAAATCTACTCACAATATCCCACAGTGGGTGTTTTAAATTTTTTTTGCAAATGTAATCAAAATAAAAATGTAACGTACATAAGTATTCTCAGCCTTTGCCATGACACTCAAAATTGAGCTCAGTTGCATCGTGTTTGCACTGGTCGTCCTTCAGATGTTTCTACAACTGGATTGGAGTACACCAGTGGTAAAGTGAGTTGACTGGACATGATGTGGAAAGGTACACACCTGTTTATGTAAGGTGCCATAGTAGACAGTGCATGTCTGAGCACAAACCAAGCCATGAAGTCTAAGGAATTATCTGTAGACCTCCAAGACCTTTATTGAGACTTAGATCTGGGGAAGGGTACAGATTAAATTCTGTTGCATTGAAGGTCCCAATAAGCACAGTGAACTCCATAATCCGTAAATTGAAGATGTTTGGAGCCACCAGGACTCTTCATCTTCAATTTTGAGGGAACAAATGAATTGAATCCATTTTGGAATAAGACTGAAATGGAACAAAATATGCAAAAAGTGAAGGGATGTGAGTAATTTCTGGATACACTGTATTTAGTGGTGCTTGAAAGCTTGTGAACTAGTGATCTTTGTGTTTGTATTAATAATACAGCCCCAAAGTCTAGATAGGATGTGTTAATTAATACTGAAGTAAAATTACTTTATTGTTAGTTTATTTAATGAGATATTCTGGACCCATTTATTTAGTTTAGAAGCAACATTTCTTAAAATTACTGTTTGGACTGATATCTGCTGTTATTGGTCCACTACTGATGTGAAGTTCTAGTTTACAGAATGGAGAACATGGTGTGATTTTGTTTTCAATACCATGTGTGCATTAGCTAGCATAACTCCTTAAGAGCGGTTTAAAAAATAAAGGAGTGGTTCTCCTGGGGGTAAAACAGCTCTGTAAAGTTTGTATAGTTTCAGAACTGAATTTAGATTAAATGAGCAAATAAGCTATCAGACATTACTGTTGTGAACCTTTTAGAATTTTCCATTTTTCTGCATAAATCTAACCTTTAATTTTATTTCATTTTCATTTCAAGTAAAACCATTTCAAACAAATGGGAGAAAAATCATAGCCTGTAATTTGTTTATTGTGGTAAATGATCTAATGAAATGAATTATGAAGTATACCAGCAAATTCTAAATGAAAATATCAGGAAATGCATGATTGAGTTGAATCTTAAGAGAATGTGGGTCATACAGCAAGACAACAAACATAAGCAACAGTTGTTCTAATGAAGAATAGTTAAAGAGGAATAACATTTTGGAATGACCAAGTCAAAGTCCTGACCTTAATCCAGTAGAAATGTTGTGTAAGGAACTGAAGCAACCAGTTAATGGGAGGGAACCGACGAGCATAACAATGTTGAAGCTGATTGGTATGCAGGACTAATCAACAATTAACAGAGATGTTTAGTTGCAGTTGCTACACAAGGGGATCATACCAAGTTCACTTATTTCTGTAATATTGTATAATAAGTGTATATGTTTTTGCTTTTTTATAGTCTTGTTTTATTTGGTTCTCCTTTTAGGTCTTGTGAGAATATCTGATGAAGTTTTAGGTCACAATTATGCAGAAAATACAGAACATTAAAATGGTTTCACAAACCTATAAGGGTCACTGTATATTTTTTGTTTGTGTGTTAAGTACAAGATCTTGTAGGTTCTTCATGCTAGAATGTTTTAGATTGTCTAGTCCATGTTTTCACCCTAATGGTGAATCTTTCTTGACTATTGATATGAAAGCTTAAACATTAAAGAAGCAACCATATTTATAGAGAGGTAAATTAAAGTGAGTCTAGAACGGAGTATTGCAGAACTCCATTTGTAGTCTTTAATAACTGAATGTGTGTCTGCTGTACAGGTGGTCCCAGCAAGAACGTAACTTTTAAAGAAGTTAGAGGAAATTTGAATAAAACCAGTTGAGGAGCGGAGGAACAGTAGCATGGAGGGACTCACTTTGTCTAATGCTATTCAAAATGAAAAATTCAAGCAAACGGGTATTATAATAGTACTAGCACATCTGATAAACAGTGCTACTGTTTTTTGCATTCTCTAAATGCTGTTTATGGCTGCCCTAAACAGTGTTTGTATGTGCTTGTTTCATGCGGATATACAGGTACACGTGAAAATGGTTTTTAACTTGGTGATATTGTCATTTGTGTGTACTTCAGTTTGATGTCATGTCTGTGTGTGTGTGCACGCTTATGGATGCATTTAGGCGCTACCGTATTGGGGAGTGAATATGTGTGTGAGTGTGCTTGTGTGTAGGTGACCTTCCTGTTGCTGTCATTAATCTGGGACAGAGCCGAGGGGCTGCGAGACGGACTTTCTCCACGGGGAGAGCCATCGCTCAACAGCCAAATAAATCACAACCACTATCTCTCTGTCTCTCCACTCTTTCCTCTCACCTTCCTCCCCTCTCTCTCTCTCTCTCTCTCTCTCTTACTCTCTTCCATTATTCCTTTTCATTTTCTAGAAAACCTCCCACTTCCTCCCACCTGTACCTTTCTTTTCTTGCTGGTTCACCTTTTCACTGTTTTTTGTTAGAGCTCATGTCCTGCCTCTCTCTCTCTGTCTCCCCCCACCCCCCATGCATCAGTATCAGGGTGTGTTGGTGTGGGTATGTGTGCATGTGTAAGTGTGTGTTTGGACAGGACAAATGCTTTGTACTAATAATCTTAATCCCTAGGTCTTTCAGGCTAAAAAAGCCTGATGATGCTCATGTGAGGGTATGGGTGAGAATGTATGTGAGAGACAGACAGAAAGAGAGTAAGAAAGGAGAAGTGGGTAAGAAAAAAACGTTAACCAGGACGTGTGCTTGATTTGTGTGAGGGGGAGTTCTTGTCCCCTTCTCTTTCACGCTATACTAATGTGAGGGGGAAGATTCTCACTAGGGTTACCATGGCAACGCCGTGAACAGAGAGCACTCACCAGGGTGGACGTAGGCTGGCCAGCTTGGTCACACCTCAGATCCTTCACACTCCTAACGCAAACATCTGCACAAACAAGTGCCTCAGTGAGGCCTCCAGTTACAGATTACTGGACAACCACTGGACACCCAACAAATAATACTGACCACAGTATTCTCTGATATGTTACGCAATTAGTGCTGATTGTTTTGCATTTCCATGTGTAAGAGGTCACTGGCCGGCAGGTATCATGTAAATTAGAAGTAACTGATGGATCACTTTGTGTGATAAGACCTCTTGTGTGTTTACAGGAAAGCAGTGAAGAAGTAAGGACACTGCCCCCTCCACAGGTAGGTTTCGGTATTGCAGCTATTTTTTCCCTTTCCAGTAAAGTTCAGTATGTTTGTTTTGATGTGTGTCTGCTCTGTCCTTAGGTATCAGCATGTGAACAGAAGCCAGCCTCTCCTGTAGAAAGTGTGAGTATTTGTCCTGAATCTTTAACTGCATATCACCAAACTCAAGCAATATAATAATTAAACCGTATTTTCAGAATATATGGTGTACTATTAAAACACTGTTAAAGTTTTAAACATTTACCTCATTCCACACTTCATGAATAAATAAAGCTTGTCTAGTCCCTGTAGATGTATTGACATTAGAATAGGACTGTCTGGAGTAGACGTGCATTTAAATCTATTGCCGTCATGCCTAATGTGTGGCTTCTGACGCTGTGCGACCTCTTGTTGTCTAGGAAAATGGGGAAAACCTGAAGAAAATTCAGACCCTAAGATGGTTGCAACTAAAGTTTATAGATGTCTGAAGCACTTGTATTATGTGTTTGATTTAATACTTTAGGCTGTGGCTATCTCTGTCACTCTCTTCCTGCCTTTCCTTCCATCTCCAGCAGCAATGAAGCATAGGGGTCAGATTCTAAGACTGTCCATTCCCCTATGTTTGAGAGCGTAGGAATAGCCTCTGCAGAATGTCTGTGGTGTCTGCTGGCTCCTCTCTCTGATGGCTGAGGGGGGCTGTTGAGGTCAGAGCAGCAGCTGTCCTCTGGCACTCCTCCTCAGATCTCTCAGTTCTCCCTCCCCAACATGCCACACACACCTGTCCCTGTCCTTACCCCTGCACCCACAGTCTGAACAGCTGAGCATTGCAAAGCTACCAGATTGTCCTATGTGCGTGTATGTATGTGATATAAATTAATGCCAGTTTATGAAACACATTTTTGTTTTTATGGTGGGCTAGTATAATGGGCTCTGATTTTATTGGTTGGCGTACAGCAATGACGAAAGCTTGCATAATTTTAAGACCAACAATAACACAGTAATTATTATGCATTTTACATTTTATTAATTTAAAACCTTACTTAATAGTGTTGTTGTCCTCCTAGTGCAGTGTGTGGTTAGCAGAAGAGTTAACCCCAGTCTGGTAGTGAGCTGAGGTAACCGGTTGTTTTCAAAGGGAGCTGACGAAAGACATGGTAAAAGCTGGTTGGCAGTTGTTACCCCCTTTTACTTCCCCGGCTTTTGCTTTATTATGTGCCTGCTCCACTGCGGCCTTGTATACCTAGCATTCCTAAATTTCCATAACTAGCACAGACTGGGGCTGATGTGCTGCTCGACCATGTTACATTTATGGCATTTGGTAGACACCCTTAACCAGAGTGACTTACAAAAGTGCTTTGCTGTTCACTCAGAAGATATGCTTAGTTAGTAGAGACTAGAATCCACAGATTACTCTGGAAGCTTACCCAGAGCTTAGATGCAGCCAAGAACAAATGTCAGATTGGAGACATTTTTAACTACCTTGACCAAACACTCACTCAACATTTTTCCCAGATACATAAACTAGGTGTACTCACTCCTATCCCAAATACACAGCATAGTACCAACAATAACTGTATAATTTGGATGGTAGACTATTCCTAATATAGCAGCAATACCAACATGAATACCAACAAAGATGGATATCACCATCCATGACATGGTATTGTGTGTGCTGCTAGTACAAGAGTATTGGGAACAACAGCATTGCTGAACATTTAACACACTTTAGTGTCACTGCTTGGATGAGAATAGTCCAACCAAAAATAATCAGCAACAGTTGGGCAGTCATAAAATATCCATTGATGTCTAGAGGATGATTAACACAAACTGAGCAAGGTGTAAAAATAAGTTAGGTGTGTCCAGTATAATGCTCAGCAAGAGGTAGGAAAGTAATGCTTCAGTTGGGTCAACTGGGCATCTGGGTGTACCCAATCAAATAGGGAAGGAGAGGGTGTGGTTAGACACCACTGCATTCCATTGACTAAATTCGTTTTTGTGAATTGTTACACAAAAATATACACAGTGTACACAGCATTTAATACAAAAAACACTGTCAGTGATATACTCATTCCAGTATAACCACATACTACCATACCACAGTCACGTCAGTATGGTTGCTGAACCAAGAACTGCACCTAAATGAATTCAGGTCAGTGTTGGTCCTAAGGTGGTCCACTTCAATTAATGTGCTAGGTAGAGGGTCTGATCAATTGTGCAGTGACGTGTTTGCAACAGAAAGTGCAAGCCTACAAGTGGCAGCATAAGAAGCTGGAGATGAAGAAAACAGTGAGTTGGAAGTATGTGAAAAAACACTATGATAACTATTAATGGACAAGATATAGACGTAGTAGACAGCTTTGACCTATTTGGATCAATTATTAACAAAAAAAAATAAATTGTCCAGGTTATGGCCTTTTCTGTCTTTATATGAATGATGAAAACAAAGGATAGGAAAAAATATTGATTCTATATGCTTTGTTGGACATATGATAAAAAATAATTTGAGAATACAATAATGCTTGGAACAGCCGAAGGATAAGGAGGATATTTTTGGGGGGAAAACATGGTTATAATTACAAGTTGTGCAAATATGTCAGGAACATCTGATCAATTTTCAATGTGTGTAGGTGCAAGTACATTATATGGACATAACTATTGGAACAGTAGCTCATTATTTGTTTCTTTTGAAATGAAGGACATTCTACTACTGTAGCAGAATTGCTCTGAAGAATTGATTGCAGCAACAAAAGAATTAGTGAGGTCATGATGTTGAACCCAACCCCACCTCATCACTAACTCATCCCAGTATTTCTCTACAGTGACTAGAGAAGCTGTGTGGGCATTTCCACATCTGTCTCAGCAATGGATACAAATTAAAGCAGGAGTGTCCACAAACATTTGGACACATACTGTACTCGGTATACTTGTGTTTGTGAATCAAACCAAATATATCTGGTCTGTTTAGTTTTACTGCAATGCATCAGAGAGATTGGCTAAGTGTGTTATAAAAAGTGTGTGTGTGTGTGTGTGTGTGTACGGTATGTATTGAAAGCTGAGGAGTGGGGCAGTAATAGAGAGATGGCTGCAGTGTGAGGCTAATCTCGGAGAGGGTGTGAGGTGAGAGGGAGCGCATGCAGTGCTGGAGGAGTGCAAGAGCACCATGCAGGGCCAGAGCTGGCTCCCTGGGTTCCCCTGGAGCAGATGGTTGATAAAGTTGATCAGGGAATTAAAGCGTCAGAGACGGAGGACGTGTCAGTCGCAGATGGATGGGATTGGGGGATCGTCTCCTGAGGGCAGGGGCAGCTTCTCTTCCTGTTTAACACACACACACACACACACACACACACACACACACACACACACACACACACACACACCCCTGCATCTTAACACAGCTCTGGCCTCATGATGCTGTTAAAACTGATTATGCGTAGGAATCAAGGGATACTTTAAAAAATAAAGGTGCCAAAATGTGTTCTTTGGGGTGCTGCCATGGAATAAGCACTTTGGATCCCTGAAGAACCTTGCAGTGGACGATCAAGTGCAGGCCAACATGTCCCATGCTTGTTGCACTGGAATTGCACAACACTTTTGATCATTTTGTCAGTTTTGTACTTAAAAATATTGAAATAGGACCAAGTTTCAGACCATATTCATAAGTTCTGTCTGTTCCATCGGGCAGAAAGCCAGAAAAATGACAGAGTGCAGGAGGGTAGAATGAGGAAAGGTGCATGAGAGATTTTGTCTGATTGTTGATTGAGAAAGCAGTGGATTAAGGATGGAAGATGGACACTTTAGACCCCCTGGTCCTTACTGATAACATGAGAAACTCTGTCCAAAGTGCAAAGCCTTAAGCCCTAACTCCACACCTCCCTAAAAGCTAACATTTCCCAAATAAAGCACTGTCCTTTACTGAGCAATTCCTCCTCTGGAAACTTTTTATTTTTCTGTTCATTTTTGCTCTTGTTCTTCATTTCCACTGCAGTCAAACTCATTGAAAGTCAATTTACATTCCCTTCATCAGGTCAGAAAGGCAGAAGAGGATGCAGAAGTGGATGATTCAGCCTCTCTGTCCTCCATCTGTTACCGACCACACATGAGGGTTATCCCCAAGGCAGCCAATGTCCTGCACAGCCTTGGCCCGCAGGAGAAGAGTAACCCACTGTCAATCACAAGCAGGCTCCACCCACATGAGCCTCCAGAGCCTCACATTAAAAGAGGTGAGAAGTGTGTGTGTGTGTATGTGTGTGTATATGTATGTGTGTGTGTGTGTGTGTGCAGAAGTCTGCAAGTCTGTAATTCAGTTAATAATAGAACTTTCATCAGACCTAGAATTTTGGTTGTCCATGGGTTCATAAGGCCTACACACACCCTACCATCAGCCCAAAACAACTGGTTCTGAAACACATCGAACCCCCAGCCCACAATATTCTACCAACATAATGCACCATGCCATCAGGATCAAGTGTTGCAGAATTGGTTCTGTGATATATAGGTGATGCTGTGCATTGAGGATGTGTTAAATATATGCACTTCTGCATCCCACAATAATGTTTTTGTTGAATTCTGAGTTTCGGTCTCCTTACCATGAGCACACTGACCAG
>CM067516.1:12421668-12444168 GCA_034509495.1 Acestrorhynchus altus
TGGGACACCTCTGTCATTTGGTTTAGTAGCTTGATTAGCTTGATATTAGGAATGCTGTAGTTGTTCCCACTTTCCTGGAGACATCTGTGTGGTGGCTCTTGATACAGTGATACCAGTTTCAGTTTCGCTCCTTGTGAAGCTCTCCCAACTTCCTGATTCAACATTTCTTGATAATCCTCCCAAGGTCATGATCATCCCACCACATTTTCCTCTTCTATACAACTTTCCATTAATATGCTTAGGCACCGCACTCTGAGAACTTTCAGCCTATTCAGCAATGACTTTCATGGACAAAATATTGTCCAGGATAATGGACTTTATGCTACAGACATAGCATAGAGGGCTTAGCTTGATAAACACCTGTGTCTATCTTAACCATAGTTTGTCTTTTATATTCTAAAGAATTGACATTTTGTCATTCTCTATGTTGTAGATTTCCGTGTAATGGCAGCCTCCAAACGTGCTCTATCCATGGAGACAGACTCTGTGGGAGAGGACAACTGTTTGGGTCGTGGTCGTGTAGCTGAGCTGATGAAAGCCTTCAGTGTGACAAGCGGTGACTCCCCTCCATCAGAAACTCCACCCAGGGCCAACAAACCACCAATTCCAACTAAGCCCACTCACCTGCGGCTACGGCCTTCCCCCTCTCTCAGGTAATCAGGCTGCAGCCAACCCATCTAGATCACCTTACTTTCAACCAGGTCAAAGTGGACTCCCAGTCCAGTGGGGCTTCTGTGAGGTGAGAGGTAAAGTCTCCATCCTCTCTCAGGAAATACTCCACTGCTATAAATAAAAAAGCAATGCAGAAAGTTGAGGGAGTCTATCAGTTTTTTATTATTATATTATTTTGTATGATTGTGCTGGTAAGTCTGCTGGCAAAATGCAACCTTTTATTGTTGTTACTGTTGGCTTTTTTTTCCTTCCAAGGCCTGGACCTTTACATTTTTTATTCTACAACTGCTTTTTTTAATGCAAGAGAACCTTTTGAATGCATTTGCTTTGTTGGAGCACAGATCTATGACAATTCTGTTCTTTACTGTAGTTCCAGTAGAAATTTTTAACCATTAAAAATCATGCGTTGAAAAGCAATGTTATATTGTCACTTATATGATGATGAGAAAAACATTCTCTTTCTTACCATAAACATTTTCAAAAATTTTAAATGAAATGACCAATGGGACTAATCAGACTATGTATTTTGAGAATTTATTTAATACAAATTGGAAAATGTTCTAGATAAAAGCTTTTTATAGTTCAAAATGCTGTTTTCCAATCAGACTAGGTAAAGCAAAATGGGGCAAATGTGCTTAAGGACAGAAGTTCACTTTAAGACTGTTGTTTACAATGTTTTTCTATTGTGTGTCTAGAAGATTATTCTACAGGACTGTTGCTAAGAACTGTAATTGTTACTACAGATGTTTTACTCAGTAATAAGCCAATACATAAGGGTTATTGATATATTATTGATTTCCATGTTGTAAACAGAGCAATTAAACATTTCTTCAGGTTACTGGCTATTGGCTCTTTTGTCTGGATCTCAGAATACAGCTGGACCACTGACCCTTTATTCACTTTTGTCAGAATACACTTTTTTTACCCCATACAGTTTTTTGTTTACATAAACTGTGCAAAATCACAAATATACAATTTTTCTTTTACTTTTTATATGTTCTGTTATCCAAGATGTGTTTGGTGTCCAAATGTTGCTTTCTTTAGTTTTAAACTGGTGCTAATGTTGCTATTAAACTCTTGAGATAGAATTTGGGCAAGAATTGTTTTCAGCCAGCTCAAACCACATTTGGTGTTGGTGTTTAGGCCATAGTATAGATAATATTATGCCATACTGTGAACCATAAACATTAATAAAACACCATGTGACTTGAATGCTGCCTTCTGCCTTCTCAATGAAGTATGTGTTCATTTTTGTAGTTTACAGTAACTACAGTAACTTAAGGTCATAAAATCCACTATATCACCTTAATCAAAGATGTTTGTGAAAACATTAGGTGACTGGTGGCTTTTAATGTTTGTTAGTAATATTAAGGTTGTGGCTCCATTGCATTTTTTAAGGAATATTTTTATTTTCCCATAGAGTTACTGTTAATTAGTGCCAATGCCTACCCAAGTGCTCTAGTTCTTTGTTCATAGTAGCCAGTGCCATTTACTTGATATGTGTATATCATGAAAGCCAGATCCTTCCATAGTAAGGACTCTGTATTGCTGAAAACAGTACTCATCATAGCTGATGAAGTCTTTCCACACAATGCTGGGCTAATCAAGCACTTTTTTAAAGAGTTTGTCTAACATAGTTCCTTGGACTCTTCAGTGTGGACCATGCCAGTGTTGAACACAACTCTATTCAAGGCTCAGTGGCAAAAGGCAACATCTTCATAAGTACCAGATCCCTGCCTTCTGTGCCCAAGACTCTTTATAACATAAAAACTATATGATATGACAAGTTCCCAGTGTTGGGTCAAGGTTAGGCTGCCAGAGGTTCTACCTGAAGCTTTTTCAAGTCCAAGGGCAATATTCTGGGTTTTATTTTGTTTGTTGATGTTGTTTTACTTTACTTTTCTTTGCAGTCCTTCCTGAATATACAAAGCTTCTACTCAAACCTGGTGATCAATGACTGCCATCTTCTACTATTTGCAGTCTGATTGTTGGCCAGTCATTTCTTTTTTCCAGTGTTTTTTTTCAGGTTGGAGTATATTATTAGACTGCACTAACCTTTCACCTTTGTGTTGTTGCACAATTTGAAAGAGATGTATATGCTATCTCTGTGTAGATTGATGACTTCTTGACTTGTAATTTGAGGGTAATGTGAGGATGACTGTGGGATATTGTGTGTTAGAAAATGATCAGCAATAAAGTATTCCAAGTCCTCAATAGCTCGAAATAACAGTATTTTTTAACATTGTTTTGGTTAAAAAAAATTGTGGTTTGTGTGTGTATGTGTTCATGCCTTGGGGGTGTATGAGAGTCATTTGAGGTTGACTCCACATCCACATTAAAGGAAATCATTAAGATGTGTTCTGTTCATTGCCACGTAATGTCTGATTTACCAACACAGCTCAGTATCTAAAGAGCATATGTTACAATATGGTTTACTTCTACAAATACTTTCAGCATTAAATGATAGTAGATCATAAAACCTTTATCAGGCATATATTGTCCTCATGGCTGCCCCCTGCTTGATGTACTCAAAACCACATGGAGAGAAAAAGAGCAAGTATTCAGTATTAGTCTTCTGAGATGATTTTAGACTCATTCCTAGTTAACAAATATGTCCAATATGCTGCTAGAGATTTGAACAGAGGCAATGGTTGATGTTAATGTAATCTCAGTCTGTCTGTATGTAACCCTTCTATATATACTTTGACTCCTCACTAACTTTAAAAGTTGCTTTCAACTTTTACATATTACGTATTCCAATAATTTATGTTTACCATACTGATAAACATAAAACAAATATGACTGAAACATTGCCTTTACCTAAAATTACCCTTTATATGATATTGAAATTATTTCAGAGTTTTGTTTGTAGTTATGTTATACAGAAGATTTTTAGGCACGCTCTCTTACACTTTTTTTTATTTGAGCAGTACCAACACAACCTTTGTTGGTGGACAAATTTCAATAATTGTTTTCAGCTTGCAGTTTCATTAGTCTGTACTGTTCAGGGGAACTGTGGAGTAAAGGAGATCTGGAATACCAAGAAAATGCCTGAAGAAAACTGCTTGCATGCTGGTAAGAAATGGAAATCAAAAGTCCCAATTGATTTTAAAGAACCTGTAATAAAGTTTAGCTGAGTCAAGATGGAGGTGTTCTGTTCTAATGTGCAGCATTGCTTGCACAAAATAGTCTTGAAAGATTCATATGATCACAAGGGGAAGCATGCTACAGATTATTCTGTTTTAGAAATAAGTGGTCTGGATGATGTAGTCAAAATAGAATTGCACCATAACATTTGATTACGAGTTTGTGTGACTTTTTTTTTTTTTTCATAAAAAGGACACTTACCAGTTGTGAAGAAACAGGTGGATCTATCATCCTTTGCTTTGGCAGTGTTGCAGAGGTTTAACTTTTAACATTTAACTTCACATTAAAGTTCCTTTTTTAACTCATAAAACAGGGCTAAAATAAACAGATAAGGGAAAAATAACACTTCCGAATTTTACTATTTACTTAGTATTCATTTAACTCTGTAAAATTGTTTAGCTATGTACACTATAAATAGTTAACCATTGTTTCTGTTTTACTGGTGAGTTCACACACTAGGGATTTAAGCCTTGCTCAAGGGGAGTGCAGTCATTCCTTGCTAGTTGAGGGATTTTAACCAGCAACTTGGTTAAATCAGGGAAGAGTGCGAATGCAGTGCCCCAGTATTAGAAATTATGTAGTCAAGATTCCCACATTTAAGGAATTCGTAAGGGTCAGTGGAGTTGAACAGCCGTGGATTAACTCTTATCTGTCGAATACTTCAAACACTGAACACCATTTAAATCCCAATGTGGTAAAATATCACTTTGAGAGGTAAAATCACCTTCACTTCATACTTCACTCCGAAATGACAACTCTGCAGTTTAAAAGGCTTTATCAACAGGATAGTGATCAAAATATGCGTCAAAAGCATCTTGAAGTGCCTAAATACACACAACTGACACTTTTGGAATAGTCTTTTCCAATGAAGGGTTTATAAAGTGTTCCCAAATTTGAACATAAGACTGTATATCCACATAACTCGTATTAATTTAATATTTTGTGAGTAATCAGTTTGAGGGGTGTGACATATTTACAAGACTAATCAATTATAGTGGTCATCTCTATTGCCGTCGCCCCCCCAGCCAACACACACACACACACACCCGAAGTTACACATGCATGCTCCAACAGGGAGTTGGATCTCGGTTCTGCGACTGGGAGAGCAACAATGGCAGCGGCTGTTCTCTGACGCACAGAGACGTTGGCGAGCCGTTTCCAGGCGAGAGTGCGGGAGGGCCCTTGGCAGCCCCCCTTGCTTCATCCCTCCCTCCCCTTCCTCCACCTCCTCCTCCTCTCAGCCTGGCCACCGCCGACGGGGCCCTCCGATGAGAGATAAAAAGGGGCCGTTGTTGTTTGCCGGCACACAGAGGGATAGACGGACGCCTCTGTTTTCCTCCGCCTCGCCTCTATCTCCCAACGCCCACAGACGGGGAAAAAAGAAGAAAAAAAGAAAGGAGAGAAAGACCGGAAAGGAAGAAACGTTCTGAGGCGCACCCCCCTCCCCTCACCTCCCTGGAGGAGTCTGTGGAGGAAGAGGAGAGAGAGAGAAAGAGAGAGTGGAGAAAGCGAGGGTCTGGGCCATGTGATAGGGGAAACATGCGGGCCCGGCTAGGCCCCCAGGCGGAGGCAGCGGGGCCTGCTGCGTCTCTCCTGCATGATTAATCTGGCTGAGGGGCAGGACGACTGCCACAGCCCTGCCGCATTAACTCCCTGCTCACCAGCCAAACACGCGTGCGCGCGCACACACATACACACACACACCAGAAAATCTGGGTTGATGGCCGGTGCGCGCGCCAGAGTGTCCACCTGCAGCAGGAGCAATGTGGCTAGGTTGGAGGAAAAGTGGAGCGAGCCATTGTTCTCGCCGCCCGGTCACATGACAACCAGAATGTACTCATGGAAGGGGTGGGGGGTTGGTCAGTGGATACTGACTTTCTGCCTTGATCCTGGGGGGGGGGGGGGGGTCATCTAGAAAATACTGTGGTTTAAAAGGTACTCCTTGAATTATCATGATGTAATGATAGTTCAGAAGAATCAGAATCTGCCACGGTCTTGTCATGAACCCATCATTACTTTTCATTGTCAAAAGATAAACAAGATATACACCCTCCCCAGCCGTGCCTTCAGTTCAAAAGCTGGTTGCAAAGGAACTCTTCAACTGTGGGGAATGACTTACAATAAATCCATCAAACCAGATTCCAATACAATACAAAATAAAATGCCCCTTTAAATGACTATTGTAGTCTCAAAATTATTAAAACCCTTCATGACCTACATCGTCAATACCTGTTAGAGCAGCCTTTGCTATTGTGAACAAAATGCATAGCGAGACATCAGCTTCTTAAAGCATTCCTGAAAAATATTAGCCCATTCCTCTTTGGCAATGGCCTCCAGTTTATTAATATCCTTAAGTTTGCATGCTGCAACAGCCTTCTTGAAATCCCAGCTAAGATTTTCTATAGGATTCAAGTCAGGCAACTGTGATGGCTACTCCAGAATCTTCAAGGAGTTCTTTAAGACATTAAGGTATGCTAGGGATCTTTGTCCTGTTGGAAGGTCAAGTGATGTCTTCAGCATACGTCATACGTCATGATCAATCAATCAAAATTTATTTGTATTGTGCTTTTTACAACTGATGTCACAGAGTAGCTTTATAGAAAGAAAGTGACTAAAGTGTGACAGTTGCAAGGAAAAACTCCCTCAGAGCTGAAGGAACAAACATTAGAAGAAACCAGACTCACAAGGGTGAACCCATCCACCCCTGGTCAAACTACTCATACATAGTTGATAAGGGGACACTGGAGCACCACATGTCTGCTGTAATACTCAGGTGTACTGAAGTAATGATAGTTTGATGGTGGACAATTATAGCAACAGTAATAGCTAATTAGGGTCTAAATTTCTGCATAGTTGGTGATGGCAGGTGGGCAACTAGTCCAGGTCAAGTGTCTGGAAGGTGGGCAGCCAACTAATGAAGTCCTTGATTAGTTACATCCAATGTGCTTGAGACAACACCCAATTTACCGAATGTTTGAGGAAGGTAGTTGAATAATTCTGAGACTTCAGTAGCCATTAACGGTGGCATTTTGTGTTGAATTTGGAGAAACCATATTAGTTGTGTTGAGCTATTTAAACTGTGCTCATTTGGTGGGGCAAATAGCTGAATGTTAGTAAATTTTCTAATAACTCATAAACATAATTGCTATACAAACCAGGCACCAAAGAAAAGAAGCCAGGGAAACAAGCAGATATCAGTGCTAAGCTAACTCTGTTTAATCAGCTTTGGTTGGTAGAATATTACACAAACTGCATGTAATGTATATTATAATATTGAGAAAATTACTTGAGATGTTCCTATAATGTTAGCTTTTGACTAGCTGGATGTTGTGTAAGAAACATTCCGTTGCAGGTTTATGATGCAAACCATCATTACATCACACATTTAATGAACATTCTTGTATCATTATTTATGTAATGTTACAGTTCCTGTAACATTCTCTGCTAGCTGGGTTGAGACACATCTTAAAACCACTCAAACGTAAATGGGCCTAAGATGTGCCTCTCTAAATCTGCAATTGGAACTACAATGTTACTGTAGCGCTCACTCTTGCCTCAAGCCTTGTTGAATTGTTGTCATCATTAATACCCTTGCTTATGTGGTTTTATGTGAATATGTCCATCCTCATGTCATCTTCAATTATCTGGCTTGAATCATCTGGGTGTACCCAATCAACACTTCCAGACATAAATATCAGCAGGGTCACAAGGCATACTGGCAAGATTATAGTCAACCCCTTTTATTCTGGACATCACTTCTTCCCACTGTTAACTTCTGGTTGAGTACAACTTGACATGATTAGAGCTTTCACTGCCTTTGCACTTTAAATGAAACTTTACAGTGACCTAAAACACAATTTTATGTCATGAATGCATCTTTGTAAAAATATCCATATCACTGCAACATACTATAAATAATGCATTTTCACTTATTTTATTTTAGCTACCATTGTAATGGAGTTTTAGACACACTTTTGTACCTAATATCTATTTATTTTTGGATTATCTTTTCATTAATTTGCCCATTGAATAAGTGTTGAAATGTTGCTTATATACTGTAAAACACTATATGTCCAAATGTTTGTGGACACCTCTTCTAATGAATGGATTCAGCAACATTAGGTTGCACTCTTTGCAGTGGCAGATGTACAAATGCACTCATACAGCTTGTCTAATGCCTGTAGAGACATAGTAGGTCTCTGTGGAGCAGATAAACATGAACCTATTTGCCCCCTGAACCTATTGGCACCTAATGCCAGCTGTGGGTTAGAGGGGTATAAACTGGGTTCTCTGAAATGATGATGCTCCATCCAGTTCCTTTGGATTAAGTTTGGAAGTTGGGGATGAGTTGGGGTGGGGATCATCTACTACTGGGGATCATCTGAGTACTTTTCAGACTCAGAATGGTAAACAAAGGAGAGCGCAATGGACTATGGAGGTTTTGCTGCTCACTGCAAATACTCGCATCAAAGTCCTGGAGCTTCGTAAATCTGCTCCACACTCTGTTTCTGCTGTTGTTCCCATTCCTGAAGAATACCGGGGACCATTCTGAGGATGCAGGGCTGGAGTCAAAACTAAAGAGAAGGGAAGCCTTCCCCTCCATGATCATGCAGAACGTCAGGTCTCTTAGCAACAAGACGGAGGAACTGAGCACGTTGATCGAGTTCCAGAGGGAGTACCGTGAGGCCAGTCTGCTGTGCTTTTCAGAAACATGGCTTAATGTGGATATTCTAGACTCAAACATCTAAATTCTCAGCTTTCCAATCATGAGGGGCAACTGAGATGCCAATCCGACCAGTAAATTGAGAGGCGGAGGAATTGCACTCTTTGTAAACAACAGGTGGTGTCAGCCAGTGCACGTTACTGTGAAGGAGCATCACTGTTGTCTGGACATTGAACTCACTGAGCTGTGAGTTTACAATCACTCTCCTCCAAACTTCCACCAGTATTTGAACTGTTCAACCAGGGAGAACAAAGTACTGGACTACCTGTATGCAAATGTGAAGGATACATACAGTTCTTCCACCATTGGAAAGATCAGATCATAATCTGGTCCTGCTTACTCCCACAAACCAACAGTGGTCTTAAGATAATTGTCACTTGAGGCAAAGGAGGCTCTGATTTAAGATCACAGATGGGGATGTCTTGTGTGATTCAGTGACTGACTGACTGCATCACTGACTACATCAACTTCTGCAGACACTATTGTATTAGTCAAGTGGGTGCATTGTTTTCCCAACAACAAAACATGGATCACCAAGAACCTGAACGACCTGTTAAACAAGAAACAGTCCTTCAGACTTAAGGACAAGGTTCTATTAAGGTCTGTGTGAAAGGAGCTAAAGGTGAAACTGAGGCAGAGTAAGGAGGAAGAACAACAGGGCAAAGATGGAATCAGCCCAAAAATACTGAGGGTATGTGTCTCACAGCTGAGTGGTATTCTTCAGTGTCTCTTTAACCTGAAGCAAGAGCAAGTGCCTGTGCTGTGGAAAACAATCATGTCTGGTTCCTGTTTCAAAGAAGCCATCTGTCTCTTTTTTCATTGACTTCAGACCAGTGGCCTTCACATCCCATGTCATGAAGGCCCTGTTAAGACTGGTGCTGCTACATCTCAGACTTCAGGTCAGCCCTTTCCTGAGCCCAGTTTTCATATGACCATCAGGTTGGTGTTGATGATGCAGTAATCTAACAACTGCAGAAGGCACACTCTCATCTGGAACACAACACCACCACAGTGAGAATCACTTTCTTTGACTTCTCAAGTACATTTAACACCATCCAACCTCTCATGCTTGGGGAGAAGATGGATAAAATGCATGTGGATAACTCCATGATAACCTGGGTCCTGAACTACTTATATCTAGTCTCATTATATGCAGTTTGGAACCAGCCAATCTGATCTTCTAGTCTGCAACACTTTAGCCCATCAGGGAACTGTAATCTCCCCCTTCTTCTTCACCCTGTACACCATGAACTTCTAGTACAGGTCAGATCTATGCCACCTTCAGAAAATTTCTGATGACTCTGTGGGGGTCAGGTACATCAGTGGTGGACAGGAAGATGAATACAGAGACCTGGTGAGCAGCTTTGTGGAGTGATGTGGTGGAGATGCCAAGAAGATCAACAAACTGATCAAGAAGGCTAGCTCAGTTCTTGGATGAGAGTTTTGAGGCGGTGGTGGAAAAAAGAACTCTCAACAAACTGACCGCTATCCTTGACAACACATCTCACCCCCTCCATGACTTACTGGTCAGGCAGTGGAACTCTTTCAGAAACAGACTCATTCAGCTCCACTGTAGCAAGGAGTAGTACAGGAGGTAATTTGTCCAAACAGCGATCACACTGTACAACTTCTCTTCACATTATTACACACAGAGCCACTAACGGAACAGGCTTACTGGCTGTAAAATGGCTGGACATTATTACTCCATCTATCCAATCATTGCATTACACTTTATTTGCACATGTACATAACTGACAGACTCACCGAATGACTGGAATTTACTGCTATTCTATCCACATCTCTTTGCACAGACAGTATTCAGATCTTCCATTCATATCTTTTCACAGACACTTTACATGCACACAACTGACAGTCTAACTAAGCCTTCATGTGTAAAGTATTGTCACGATTGTTATCTGCATAATGTTTATGTTTATATACTTATTACATACTCATTACATTACTACTCATGGTTTTCGCTATAGCTTTAGTTTTTAGGTTTTGTATGTACGTATGTGTGTATGTATGTGTATATATACGTATATATATATATATATATATAGTTTCTTAGGAAGGCTTGACTACTGTGCTCTTTCTGCTCTTGTTTTCATTGCACTGCTGTGATATGTGACTTTCCCTCTATCTATCTATCTATCTATCTATCTATCTATCTATCTATCTATCTATCCTTCCATCCATTCATCCATCCATCCATCTATCTATCTATCTATCTATCTATCTATCTATCTATCTATCTATCTATCTATCTATCTATCTATCTATCTATCAAATCCATCTATCTATCTCACATTGCTCAAGATCAGCAAGCCATTCTATAAGAAGTAACCGTCTTCAAGTTTTCGTTCTGTGGGTATCTAAGGGATAAACAGAGTGACTCTTGTGCACTTGTTGTCTAGGCCTGGGTATTGCTCATGTTCAGTGAACCTGTTTGTGTTCCAGAGGTGAAAAGTTACCTGGTGTTTAGCTTAGACCAGTAAAAAAAAGTCTCCACTCAAACCCCACACCAACTCTCAAGCTTCCAGGCAAGTGGAGGGTTAACCAGCCGCAGTCCGCGCAAAGGAATGAAGTGTCAAGCGTGTTCTCACCACAGCGGACGGCCGGAAACCCCTGCCTCCTCCACCCCAACTCACCACCTCCCCCTGCACCCCCCAGCCCAGCAACCTCCCACAGCCGTGACCAAATTATTTTCTAGCCTCCCGAGATTCGCCTCGCCAGACAAAAATCTGCAGCGCAGCCCTGATTCAGTGCACAAACACGCAGCCTCCCTCGTCTCTCAACGCCTCTCCGCCGCCACTTTGAAGAAAATGGGCCTGCCGTGTTTCTCTCTCTCTCTCTCTCTCTCTCTCTCTCACTCTCTCTCCCTCCCTCTCTCTCTCTCTCTCTCTCTCTCTATTTCTCTCTCACTCTTTTTTAACGGGCCTCTGTCAGGACAGCTCCGTCTGTTTACACTCGACAGATTTAAACGCTCCCAAAAACGGCGCCCACAAAACAACTTGGCTTCCTCGGTGAGGGCCAGTCCAAGAGGCTGCTCTTTGTTCCCCCCCCACTCACTCACTCTCTCCTTTACTCTCTCACTCCACCTCTATCTTTCTCTTGGCCTTTATCACTTTTTCTCTCTCATATCTTCCACCAGGTTTAGTGAAAAGAAAACACAGTAAAAAAAAGACAAACAGATTTTCTGGCCATTCAGAAAAGGTGACAAAGCTGGTAGAGGTGGGTGACAGTGTGACAGTAGGCTGATAATTTAGGTGTTTGGTGACACTTTAGAGACGTGTTGAGAAATAGCCAGTAGACAGAAACGAGGATAAGAGAGAGGGAGAGTGTGTGGGGGTGAGGGGGGGATAAACCCCTCCAGCAAGCAGGCTGCCCAGCCCTGCCAAACTGCTTAAAAAAGCCCTCTGTTTTATTTATAGTGTGCTGTATCCATGGCAACCAGAGGGGTCAGGCAAGCCGGGCCTGCGCTTCACCCTACTCGAGGGATTAGGATTTCACCAAGGTTCTCAGATGTGCAGAAGGTGGGCTTGAGCTCCTCACCAATGCAGTGTCACTGGAACGCCGCAGCAGCAGAAGGGAGCTGAAGCAATAGAAGAGAAAAACAGGAAGGCCTCAGGCTTCTGGGCTCTCTAGAATGGCCAGAGGAGCCACATTAGCCTTAATGAGCTTACCCACACTCCAGAGGCACCAGCAGTTTGGGTTTGTTTAGGCTAATTGTCAAAGTTCTCCAGTCAAATTTAGCCCATTAAAATAACAGGAGCTTTGGATATCACAGCATACTGTAAGGTCAAGTCAGGTCAGTGCAAATGAGAATTTGCATCTCCCACTCAGACAAGGTTGAACTGTGTCAGATTTGTGGAAAGTCCTGAAAGTTGAGAGCAGGAACAGTTGGAGGGGGGTAAAGTGAGCTGCCGCTTCCTGAAGCAGTGAAGGGCAGAGGGAGCGGACCCCATTATCAAGACAATCTGGGGTTATGGCGAGGTTCAGAGCACATGGATTTATGGATTTATGGATTTTCGCAGGTGGAGAGGCGAACGGTCGGAGGTCGTTAGGCTGTCCCTCATACTGGAGAGAGAGAGAGAGACAGAGAGAGAGAAAGCTGCGCTCGGCCGCAGAAGAAAGGACGGCTCTGTGAAGCGGGAGATTTTTGTGGCCTTGTTATTTTCATCCCAGGCACTGCGTGCAAGAGCCGTTCCAAATCCTTGCGTGGGAGCCAGTTGGAGGAGACCAGAAAGAGAGGAAGAGAGAGAGAAAGAGAGAGAGAGAGAGAGAGAGAGAGAGAGAGAGAGAGAGAGAGGGAGGAAAAAGGGGAGGGGGTGGGGGGGAAAGGGAAGCATTGACATGCACTCCAAGAACGGCACCGTGTGAGCATGTGGACTTCCGGATCCCTCCCGGGGAGCACGCAGTTGGCGTTGCTAGGAGACAGATTGCCATGGGGGTTAGTGGAGCCATGCGTGGCGGATGACGTCTGGCTTGGTCGGAGGTGGAGAAAAACTGCCCTCCACTTCTTTTTCCCTGGGTCGTGCTCAGCCAGGGGGAAAAGAGGCCTTCTGAGTTGCACACCTACGGAAAAACACAAGCACCCGGCTGGTGGCTGGTGCCTGCTCTGCCTTGCCCTCCCTCAAGGGGGCACTGTTGCCACCTGCCTCCAACAACAGTCACCACAATATGCACTACCTTTCAAAATATCAGAATTGTAGTTCTAAAGTTTGTAATGGATGAGAAAACTGAATAACATCAGGAATAAATATACCCTAAATGGAAATATTTTCCATATATATCACCCTCTTTCTATGAACCCCCTAAGTAGTTCTGGTGCAACCAATTACTTTCAAGAGTCACATGCTTAGTAAATGGTCCACCTGTGTGCAATCACACATTTTCTGGGAGCCTGAAAGCCACCAAGGAAAATGCTATTTCTGATGCAAAATCAAATAATCTCATCACCCCAAGAACAGCCCAAGATTTTTTTTCAGCACTGGGAAACTGGTCTGAGTCAAGGGGAAGATGGATGGTGCTAAATACAAGGATATTCTTGAGCAAAACCTCGAAAGCCTGGGACAGAGGTTCCAACAGCACAATGAACAAAAGCATACTCCTAAAGCAACGCTCGTGGTTTAAGGGGAAACATGTAAATGTATTGGAATGGCCTAGTCAAGGCTCAGACCTTAGTCCAACTGAGAATCTGTGGTGAGACTTGAAGATTGCCGTTCAGTAGCGGAAACCATCTAACCTTAAAGAGCTGGAGGAGAATTGCCTTGAGGAATGGGCAAAAATCCCAGTGGCAAGATGTGGCAAGCTCACAATGACTAATCCACAGAGACTTGCAGCTGTATTTGCCACAAAAATAGGCTCAACAAAGAGGTAAGGGGTAAAAAGCTATGCACACAGAAGATAGTTTGTCCTATTTGTTGATTGCTTCACAATTAATATTGCAAACCCTCAAATAATCCATTTTAATTCCAGGTTATGATGTAGCAAAACACAAAGGGAGGTGAAAACTTTGGCAAGGCACTTTAGGTGTCTTGTTTAGTCCCACACCACAGCAACTCAGCTACATAAAATACCATAGTGGGGTCAATAGTGCACCAGTGATGTGCAGACTCACCAGACACACTGGACCAGACCAATGACCAATGTTAATGACTGTTGTCCTCAACATGAGTGAAATGCATAACAAGACATCTACAATACCTTTTGGTAGCTAGTCTGGCTATATTGGTCATTACCAAATAAAATAACAACTATTACTGTGACAAATGATTCCAAACTTCTGACCCACAGTGTACATGGTTGCCAGGCGACAGGAGGCCTTAGCCGCGCGAGGCTTGGCCGCGTGTTGCCAGGAGATCTGGGGCTCTGAGGGAACGGCTGTGGCTCTTGGGTCTGTGGCGGCGCCGCTGGGACCAGGGGTCTCCGTTGCTAAGAGATGGCACCGGCCGGCCAGAGTTGCATGTGGGAGAGACGAGAGAGAGGGGAGAGCAAGGGGAAGAGCAAGCTTATCAAGTAAAGACGAGGACAAAGGCCTTTATGAGTCAATGGGCTCACACTGAGAACAAGTGTGTGTCACGCTGGGCTGACACCACCGTCCACACACCGACACAGGCCAAAAAGGCGAAATGAGCTCTGAGCGTGTGTCAACACGTCATAGCGTCAAAGTTACAACATGTATTGACTGATTCAATCTACAATTACACATTAAACCACTAATGTGACTCGCTACATGCTAGCACTGCTGACTGCAGCAGGGTGCAGCTTACTCTCCAGTCAGTCCAATGAAGTACAAAACGTTGTTAAAACCACAAATATAGGAAAAACAAACAGCTGTATTTGGCTGAATGTGAGCGCTGCTATTATTGAGGAAAGATTATCTGTAGCTTTTTTTTTCTTGCTTTCCTTCTCTAGCCAGAGCATGTTCTTGAGCCCGAGAGCAGAGTCAATTTCGGTACCACAGAGATTAAAATATAACTAAGGACAGCTATGGATTAGCCCACCTATTTAGCTCAATGGCTGTTGACTCACAGCATGTGAAGCAAGACTGGGGGCTGACCAGAGCATGGTGCCAATATGTGAATTTAAAGCAGCCAATGACCTGAGCTTAAAGTTCCACGTGGCTGAACACAGAGTAAAGACATGAACACGACACCGTATGGCACCTTCTACTGGGATGAATATATACTAGACCAAAATATTCACACTACAGGTCTACAATGCTCTGTTTTATTTTTGAGTCTATTTTCAGCATATATTATACATATACATCCCACCCCCTTTCATTTTCACACAGCATAGTGGGAGACAAATAAGAGTTTCTAAGCGGTTGTCATGGTCATGTTTGAGTGAACTTTGACACTTTTACCATTATTACATATTACATACTTTAAAACTAGTTTGTAATATGTATGTAAATGAGAATTGTTAATGGCAATATATATTTTCATAATGAAGCAGTTATTGTGGAAATACATAAAATGTCACAAACAAATTGAGTAATTCTATGAAGCCAACATATTTACATATACACTTTCAGCATACAGTAGTTTTGCCCTGCCCATTCCTGTTGAAGTTATCAAGAGTGTTGCAGCCCAGGCTCCTTTTCAGATGAACCACGATTCTGTGCATCCAGTCAAAACATATACAAGTATACAAGTCTAAACCTTTAGAATCCTAGGCCAATTTTGTGGGATATTTCTTGTAGCTTGACATACTTTTCAATGTAACTGACTGCAAGCTGCAGATATTCGGTTATAAGAGTTAAAAGAAATGTATCAAACAAAATAATTTTATTATTTATTATAATCATTAGCAGATAAAATATAAGAAAATGTGGGTCCTTTAATGATTATTTTCCAGAGACATCAAACTAACCATTTGCACTCCTCACACCCTTCACACCGACTTGAAGCTACAAACACTTCCTGTTTAACATGCTTTTTCTACTTTTGACCATAGCAGTAAAACTACTCTCAGTTGGTCACAAGAATGAATACAGTCTGGTCACACAATTTGTGTGGGTCACTAATGTTCAGACTATACACAGATAGTCACAGACCTTACAAAAGTAAGGTTGATTAGTTTGTCTGGTTATCAACGAGACCTGAGATTTAAACCCAGAACACATTTACAAGGTCCGTAGTTTTTAAGTTCTGAAGTGAATTTAATTTTTTCATTTGCTAAATCTGGAGCTCAGTCTGTTAAAAGAATTCTGTGCAAATCATAGTGCTTGTTGAACTCGTCACATCTTGACACCATAAACAAGTGGTCTCTGTCTCGTCTTGGTCTTGATCTCTTTTTGACTTGGTGAGGCAGACTCTGTCTCAGAATTTATTATTGAGACTAGTGGCCTCCAGTACTCCTGTCTGAGGTAATGTTAATTAGAAACTGAGTTTGGTTTGCTCTTTATTGTGGAAGTGAACAGTGTCTCCATGGCTAGATCCAAAGAGCCCTCTGAGGCCTTTAGAATGAAGGTATGTGTCAGGGTAAGGGATATAAAATTGTTTAAAAAATTGAAATCAGCCATTCCACTGTCTGGAAAAAAAATACCAGCAGAGAGCATGTGCATGATTAATTACACTTTTTGTAAAATTTAGTGATATTCTATAACCTCATTGTCCACTAGCTCTCCATTTTGCATCCTGAAAAAAAAGTCTGGTGTTTACATTCAGCCTTGGTGCAGTAAATGGGAAAAAAAACAGAAGGGGGTGTTTCTGCTAAAGCATAGGTGGAAGAATGAGAGATGGGGTGTGGAATAAAACTTGTTGTACCCACAAACATTGATGGCAGAGAAACAGCTGAAGAGGAAAAGGTCAGACCAACAAAACCTGTACAAAAGATTTTAGGTTGAGCACAAACACACAGGTGAACATTGATAAGACTTTTGGACAACGGAGAAGCTCAGCAAGGTGAAAGGCAGAAAAAGAGAGGAAGAGGCTGCTTTATTTCTACTGAGAAGGTGACACTGACCTATTTCAGTTTTTCACACAAGTAGCTTGGTCAATAAAGGATATTTTGTGAAGGAAAATCAATCAATTACTCAATCAAAATGTATTTGTATAGCGCTCTTCACAACTGATGTTTTCACAGAGCAGCTTTACAGAAATAATAAAAAAAGGTTAACAACAAGGGAACAAAGGATAAGAAATCGTCCCCGTATTGAGCAAGCCAATGGGTGACAATGGGAAAGAAAAACTTCCTCAGAGCTGGAAGAAGAAACCTTGGGAGGAACAAGGCTCACTAGGGGGGACCAATCCTCCTCTGGTCAAACTACTTATACATAGTTATTTAGGGGACACTGAACCCTCACACATCTGTTCTAATACTCTAGTGTACTTGTGTGAAGTTAGTTTGCTGGTGGACATAGTAACAGCAGCAAATAATTTGGGTTAAAATGTAAATTTCTACAGAGTGGCTGATGGCAGGTCCTAGTCCAGGTCCACTAGCTGGAAGGTGGGAAGCCATCCAAACTATTTGCTCCCTTTCTAATGATATATGGTATTTGATTGTTTGTGAAGAGTTTTACTACCAAAACTACTAGAGTTTTTTTCTTGGATTTCAATTCAGGTATAATTTGTAAGGCACCATTAGCTAGTTAGATAGCTAGTGTAGCTGGTGATGTTGCTCTCATCAGTCACTGTAATTCAGTATAGTCAGTTTAAACAGAAGCCCCTGCTGATTTTACCTCACTGCACTTTGGATGAAGCAATTGTGGTTGGTTCTATTATTTGCATATGGTTCTTATATCAAAGGACAGCAGTGTTTATATAGTGAATAGCACACTCCTGCCTCTGCCTCTAACCCATCAAACTTTGAACAAGGTACATTGTGTCAACCAAAGAAATGACTATTATTGCCATCATATGCTGTTTGTTGTTATGAGTGAAGTTACTATTGGTAATGAGAGGGGTAGCTAGCCAAGTTAAGTACATAGACTAAGAAACTCCTCTGCTTGAGCAACTAGCTACCTACATGTTTGGATTCAACACCAAGGTTCTTGTCAAGATGTACAGTACTACTAAAACCATGCTTTTTTATTTTAGTAAAATTATATATAAAGTCTAAGATACTGAGTCTAACTAAATGTTGTGTGTTCTGTCATATTTCTTTTGGTCTGGAATCCAGTGTTGTTACTTTGGTAATGTGCATGCATGAATTTGGGGGCTGAACATCTGAAGGAGCACTGAACAGAGGGGTTTGGTTGTGTTGTTTTCAACAAATTGTGCGCAATTCCTTTAAAACAACTGCTAATGTGGTCAGACATCACAGGACCTACAGGTACCTCTTGCCAAAGCTGATGTCAAAGTGCATCATCTACCATGAGAAAGACACTGCCCAAATTCTCATGGGAAATGTGCAAGGAGGAATCCATTGCTGTCTTGCCAGTAAACACCTTGACAAGACCAGAATTTCTGGAATACATTTACGGCATTTAGCAGACCCCTTATCCAGAGCGACTTACAAAAGGGTTTTGCTGTTCACTCAGATATCCTTAGCTAGTAGAAGAGGCTAGAATCCAGAGATTCCTCAAGCTTTGTTGTTGTTGAAAACAAATGTCAGATCGGAGACCAACACGATTCAATATAAATCTTTAATGAGTTAAATGGTCTTGAAAGAGATGGGTCTTCAGTCTGTATTTGAAGACAGTGAGCTGTTCGGACCCCCAGGGGAAGTTTGTTCCACCATTTAGGTGCCAGGACAGAAAAGAGTCTGGATGCTTGTCTTCCTTGTGATTTGAATGATGATGGGTCAAGATGAGCTGTATTTGATGCTCAAAGGGTTCTTGGTACAGCTTGTTTTGACCATTGCCATCATGTACAGAGGTGCTGGTCTGTTTTTGGTTTGTAGGCCAGCAACAAGGTTTTGAATCTGAACCTTCTAGGAAGGCCAGCTAGAAGGGAGTTGCAGTAGTTTAGTCTTGAACTGATAAGAGACTGAAAAAACTACATGAGTGGCCTCTCAGAAAAGGTCAAATTCTCTGGATGATGTAAAGGAGAAATCAGGTTTTCAGCATGAGCTGACAATGATTACTGGTAGTCTACAACTACACCAAGGCAATATGCTTTTGCAGATGGACTGACCAGTGAGTTCTCAAGGTAAGATAAGAAATGGTAAGATTAGGGTGAGTAACAGTTTTCCAGGAATGAATACTAGTTTAGTCTTGCTGGGGTTGAGTTTGAGGTGATGGGCTGCCATCCATGATGAGACGTCAGTGAAGCAACCTGAGATTTGAGATGAGATCTGGGTGTTGGAAGGTGGGAAAGACAGGATGAGTTCAGTGTCATCAGCATAGCAGTGGTAATAAAACCCATAAGAAGATATTATTTGGCCAAGAGAAAGAGTGTAGAGAGAAAAGAGGACCAAGCACTGAGCCGTGTGGAACACCAGTGGAAAGTCTGCATGGAGTAGATGTGGCATCCTTCTATGTTACCTGATAAGAAAGGTCTTCCAGGTATGACATAAGCCATCCCCAAGCAGAAGCGGTGATTCCAAGGCTAGTGACGACTGACAGGAGAATCTTGTGGTCTACTGTGTAAAAGGCTGCAAAGAAGAGAATTACAAGAGATTATAATTTTGCTGACCTTGCAGCATGGAGTTTTTCCGTGACAGCAATAAGATCAGTCTCTGTTATAGAATAAGAATAAGAAAAGTGTTATAGAATAAGAATGATGTGCTTTGGACAGATGAATCCCAATTCGAATTATTTGAGCACAGTAACAGAAGACATGTTTGGTGCAAACCAAACACAGGATTTGAGCACATGAATCATACCAGCTGTGATGTAAGGAGATTGATTAATGAGATGTTATTGTTTGGGCCTGCCAGGTTCTTAATCACAGAATCCACTATGAATTCTTAACTGTATCAAAGGATGCTTGAGGTAAATGTAGGATCATCTGTCCAAAAACTGAATCTGAGGTGGACCATGCAACATGACAATGAACATTCCAGTAAATCCACTAAATATGACAGAAAAGAAAGAATTTGAATGTCAAATCCTGGATCCTAATCCTGTTAAGGTACCGTGGAGTGATTTGCAATGTACTGTGCTATTTCTTCATCAGTTTTTGTGAAGTAAATGATAACAAAGATACATTTTGGGTTTTTATTATTTTTTTGAATAATCAACAGTCGTGTGAAATTTATCATACAGTTAAGCTAAACAGTTACAGAGATCATGGCATTATTAATATCCAGTTCTATTCACAATTCTGCTCTTTATTATTTCACTAATTATGCTTTTGTGGCCAAAATGACAATATACTACACCACACATTTTACTGAATTGAGTGTTTGCGATGCTCTTTTTCCCCCTAAATCTGCTTCAGGTTTAAGAACCATCAAAATATTACTGGAAGAAAAATGTGTTATTATTATTAGTCGCAGTAGCAGTAATAGTAGTAATGTCTGGGTAGGACATCTATGGAGCTTCTGGAAACATCATCAGTGATACACCAGATGTACTTTCAAAGATAGTTATAAAAATAAGCATTGCTTTTTCTTATGGTAGGTTATAGATGGTTTCTTACACTGAAGCACATGTAATGAGCTTAGAGCCCCTCACAGATGACATTTTATTTATTTATTTATTTATTTATATTTTATTTTACCAGCATATTTGAAGCCTTGACAATATAATACAATAGAAAAGTTGTTGTTAGTGTTATGGAGAGTTACACCTGTTGTGTAATGCCGCAGGGAAAATCCAGGCTGTTCCATTTCATCAATTGCAAGCAGGCCAAATCATGTAGAACTTATATTTCAGAACCTGTTCTGGTAAAACAAGCCCAAGTTGAATTGTACCAAAAACTCATGCAAGCACATTATTGCCATGGCTCTTATACTTGCCCTTAATGCATCCGTCTGCATGCTGTGTAGTTGTTTGTTTAATTAATGACTGAGCTGTGCTTGTACGGAGGCCTCGGCTTGTGGTCCTTCATCCACTCAGGTTCCACTCCTTTTAATGTACTGTATTCTGTCTACAGCGACACAGTACTCCTCAAAACACAAAGGCTGTACACAAATTCTCACATCTGTGATCTTTACCACAACCTCACCATGTCCATGAGGGAGTGCTATATGGTCAGCCTCATCCAAGTGCTATAGGGTCTGTGCTGTATCTGCTGTAAGGATAGTATGGAGCAACCCTAGGTCTGGGCAGAGCCCTGGCTTAGGGCTCCATTTATCAGTGGGGACACACGCACAAAGGCCTCAGTGTGGGGGCCAGTAATTGGATCTACGCCACCCTAGTGCCCCTAAGACCTACACCACCACCCCCCACCACAAACCCCTCCCAGCTTTCCTTGCCCTCATCTCCGCCTTTGCTGTTTCTCTCTCATACTCCCTCCTTCATCTCACCATTATCTCTGCTGGCTCACTGCGTCAGGAAGCACACCGCATGAGCACACATGGACATGCCCTGACTCACACACCCACCCACCCACACACACACACACACACACACACACACACACACACACACACACATGCAGATGCAAGCAGATGTTCTCCACACTCAGGCCCTCTGTGACTTTTCACACTCTGACTGAGGTATGAGCATTTAACTGCACTATAGGATAATAAGCTCCATACAGCCCATCGTTTTCCATTATGTTTACAAAGAGTGTTCCTGGGCCCTCAATAGTCTCCTATTGGGTCTCAGCATTGTCTTATTACCTATCTCTCTCACAGTAACTCTACATGTGCATATGTAGTTAAAAACTTGGTTTCTCAGTAATTATCAGTCTTTATCAGCACAATTATCAACAAGATACATTTTAGATTTGTTTCAATCCAATTATATGGGTACAAATTAAGATAATATATATACAGTCAAAGAAACCACCAACATTGGGGATGTAGTGGTGAAGCAACATGAAAAGTTCAGTTCTTGAACTCTTAGTTAAATTCTGCACCATCATAATGTTGATAAATTCATTAATTAGATACAGATTGAGGAGACAGATACATTTCAGGTGTGTAGATTTAATGCTGTTGAATTAAATTGAGTTCTGCAGCAAATTCCATATATGCCATATATGCTGATGCTTGTTTACTAATGTCTTTCTTAAAGCCTGTTTCTTTACATTATCAAAAAAAAACCCTTATTTAAACTTTGGTTAACATACTGTACAATGTCTTTTGTTGAACATGATACAGAATATTAACAGTACATATTCAGTTTATCCAGGGGCTGACAAGCGAACTGATAAGGGGTGTTTTGTTTATCAATCAAAATCATACCCCCATGTAAGTCCTTTTTGCTGAAAATTAAACATTTTATTGGCTCTAAACATGTGTGCTATAAGCATGTATGTGCTAGGTTGGCCATATTTTCGTATTCAAAATGTAAAAAATATTATTTATTACTAATTTATTCTTACCTAATGTTGAATCTGGAAGCCAGTAAAAGTAGCCACAATTTGGTGCTGACCCATGGGTTAGCACAA
>CM067516.1:12449168-12489168 GCA_034509495.1 Acestrorhynchus altus
CCACCAGCTGCTGCCCTCTTCCTGTGCTTTCATTAAAGCAGTCCTCCCTCCTGCTCCACAGGGTATAACGCACACATTACTGCACCCAGATCACCAAAACTATATCACACCTTTCCCCCTTCTCTTTACCTCTCTGTTTCTACTTCTCTCTTTCCTTGCTTTCAGTATGCCTTACCCTCTCTCTTGCCTGTCTTTTCTCTCTGACCATCTCTCTCTCTCTCTCTCTCTCTCTCTCTCTCTCTCTCTCTCTCTCTCTCTCACTCACAGTCTGTCCATATCTATGGGGCCTGCCTATTGTTGGCTCTGTTTTCCTCTTTCTCATTCTCCCTGGCTTCTCTCTCTCTCTCTCTCTCTCTCTCTCTCTCTCTCTCTCTCTCTCTCTCTCTCCTCTCTCTCTCTCTTTGTCTCTCTCAGGCCAAAGCAGGGTGAGGGAGCCAGCTCGAGCACACACAGCCACAGCCACTGCAGCACACAGCACGATGAAATATCTTTGTGTCCTGAGCTGGGTCTGGTCAATGCTGGCCTGCTGAGGATGTGTGTGTGTGTGTGTGTGTGTGTGTGTGTGTGTGTGTGTGTGTGTGTGTGTGTGTGTGTGTGTGTGCTGCTACAGCTTTACAGTAAGGTTGTATGCGTTCTTCTGCACTTGTGCGTGTGCACCGGTGGGTGTGCATGTAACTATATGAGCATGCCTCGGTACGTGTGTCATTATTTGAGTTTGTGCGCGTGTGCGCTTGTGAGTGTGTGTGTGGAGAGAAGGCTGTCAGAGCCACAGCGTGTTGAGAACGCAGAGCCTAGAGCCAAGCCAGGCATTGCCAGAGGGAGCGCCTGCTATGTAGGGCGCCTGGTGAGCCGGACGCCAGCGGAATATCAACGCAGAGCACGCCGAGCCACTCCTCCACACAGCCCTGCTTACCGCTCGCTCCAGAGCCATGCAGGGAAGAGAGAGAGAGAGAGAGAGAAGAAGAATGCCAGGTAGTTTCCAGACCCACTTCCCTGCGTCGCGCCCAATTAATCAGGGCCGCATCCATGCTGGCTGCCCCCTCCCCATTAACAGGAGGTGTGTGTGAGTGAGTGAGTGTGTGTGTGTGTGTGTGTGTGAGAGAGAGGAGAGAGAGAGAGAGAGAGAGGTGTGTGTGTGAGAGAGAGAGGTGAGAGAGAGAGGTGTGTGTGTGTGTGTGTGTGTGTGTGTGTGTGTGTGTGTGTGTTACCTTTTATCGTTGTAAGTGAGACTAAAGTAAGTCCATTGAAAGTGGTGCGGTGTGTGTTGGTGAGTCAGTCTCTGAGGATGTAGGTGTTTGGTTTTCGAGTTTAGAATATCAGTATTAGTTTTTCTGCTCTCTGGCCTTTACTTCCGTCTGACTGGACTGCTGCCTTTGATGCCATTTGTTTGTCTGTGAAGACAGAATATGTGTTTGTGATAGGAGTGGCATATACACTGGTTTAAAACTGATTATATGACAATATATTCTTCTAAGTACATAGTTATCATGAGTATTTCTAGACTGATACTGCATGTTTCATTGCAAAGAAGGCATGCATTAATCTGTCAGATTAAAGGATTTAGTGCAGGAGCAGTGTGAAATGTTGAATAATAATCTTTATATTATTAGATTTTTGATAATATATTAAGTTTTGTTTTTGTCATGTGAATTGCTTTTTATGTCCTTAGAAAAATTAAATATTGGGTGTAAGACAGTATTTAATATAGCTGTAAACCTACATATTCATACACTTATCTACTCAGCCAATCATGTAGCAGCAGTGTGTTGCTTAAATCATGCATATATGGGTCAGCAGTTGCAGGTACAGTTCATATCAACTATCAGAATGAGGAAAAATGATCTCAGTCATTTGAAGCATTGCATGATTGTTGGTGTGAGACAGGCTCTTTTGAGTATTTCTATTTTCAGCACAACTGTCTCGAGTGATAAGAATAAAAAGTGTAATAGGCTGTTCTGTAGGTGGGAATACTTCCTGATGAGATTAACAGAGAATGATAATTCTGCAGTTACTCTGCTGTACTGCAGTAAAACTTCTCCAAAAGCACTGTATGTCCCAACCAAGGTTGAGGAAGGCGGGCTAGAACAGTAGGGCCTTATGGGGTTTCCAGTTCAGTCAGCCAGGAACCAAGAAAGCTGAGGATGCAGTGGACCCAGGCTCAGCAAACCTGGCAAAGATGGAAAATTTAGTCTGATCTCCATTTCTGATGAAGCACATGATGACAGGGTCAGGGTGGTGCCATCAGTTTGAATTCTAAATCCAACCTACATTTTAATAGTCAGCAGTGCCAGATGGTGGAGGTGGTGTAATGAATTGTAGGGAAATGTTTGGTTAAAACCAGCCAGTCATCACACAATTTATCCACCTTCTAAAAAACAAGTTAACTTCTAACTGTTCTGCTGTTACCAGCAAAAGTCATGTCAGACTGGTTTCATCTGGTTCTTCAGGGGTCTTCCCAGTCATAGGATCTGAATACAAAAATAGTAAGTACTTTGATAAGCAAATCAAAAATGGCAAATCACATTTCACTATTACTACTACTACTACTACTACTAAAAATAATAATAATAATAATAATAATAATAATAATAATAATAATAATATTGGTTATAGTAATTGTGATAGTAGTGGTAATAGTAGTAATAGCAGTAGTAATACTTTAGTAGTTATAGTAGCAGCTACAATAATATTAGTAGTAGAAGTAGCAGCAGTAGTATTAGTAAGAAAAGTAGCAATTATTAATGATGCTATTAATAGAAGTAGTAATTAACCCAGCTATTAGTGGTAGTAGTAGTGGTAGTAACAGTGGTTACAGTGGTGGAATTAGTAGTAATAGAAGTGGCATTACAGTAGACAGTAATAATAACAGTAGTAGTAGTTCTGGTAGTAGCACTCATAACAGTAGTAGTATTAAGAGTAGCAGTTATAGAAGTAGTAATTGTAGTGGAAATAATAATAGAAGATGTAGTAATATTGGTACTAGTAGCAGAAGAGTAGTAGTAGTAATAGTGGTGGTGCTTGTAGAAGTAGTAATAGTAGAATAGTAGTAATAATATCATCCTCAACGTATTTGCCAATAACATTAGTAGTAGTAATAGTATTAGTAATAATAGTAATATCATTAGTTGTGTACCTAATGGCAGTAGCAATAGTATTAACAGTGGTAGTAATAGTAGTACTAGTAACAGTGGTAGTAGTTGTAATAGTGATAATTATCCCTAATTACATTGTGCAGTTAAGTTAAATGTATTTTGTTTAATAAAACACAGATAATAATTAATCAAATAATAATCATTATATAGATTTATATTGTCTAGACAGTAGAAAGTATTGTGAAATAATTGTGTGATTATATCACACCCACCCTGGAGTGTGTGTGTGTGTGTGTGTGTGTGTGTGTGTGTGTGTGTGTGTGTGTGTGTGTGTGTGTGTGTGTGTGTGTGTAAACATCGTATTCATGCTTACCTGCAGGGGCTCATATTTCCACCCTTCTTTACCTCATGTAGCCTGCACACACCTGGACACACAAGCACAGACACACATGCACATACTTCCTCTGTCTCATTCCCCCCTGGGCTGCATCTAAAACTGTCCTGTGGAGATAATATTGAGCAGATAAGAGTTGACTAACTGTTTCTGTGTGCTGCGGCTGCACTGGGTCCTTTAAGCCAATTTAAAGTGTCATGTAGCAGATGGTTTAACATGACTCACATAGTTTAGAGTGATGTGTGGTTATGATCTTGTATATTTCGGACGCTGTCCTCTTTAAAGGCCATTTCCAATGTTAGGTGAGTTCATGTCTGTGTGTGTGTGTGTGTGTGTGTGTGTGTGTGTGTGTAGTGTGTGGCGTGCAGTGCTGCGTGGAGGACGGGCGCGGTGTGGGTAGAAAGACAGCTGCCCTGACAGATGCCAGGAGGCAGGACCCCACTGGGGAGCGGGGGGGGGATGGAGCTGGCACTGCCTCACTAGCAAACACCACAGGCTACCCAGAGAGGTGGGCAGGGAGAAACTCCCAGTATGTGTGTATTTGTGTGTGTGTGTGTGTGTGTGTGTGTGTGTGTGTGTGTGTGTGTGTGTGTGTGTGTGTGTGTGTGTGTAAAATTACCTGAATCTACTCAGATTCAGGCCTGTGTTTGTTTCATTTGTTTAACTGTATATAAAATGAGTGGCCTTTAATTTAATGTAGCTGTTTACTACAACCAGGTATGTTCATTCATAATGCATGAATAACACTGCCTAAAGTTGTTGGCTTTTAGGTACATATAGCTTAGTATTCTTGCTTGATGGTAAACAGTGGGAATTTTCACACAATAAATTAGCGGACATCATAAAAAAGGTTATAAAATTTTAATATTAGCAGTATATGAAAAAAAAATGATCAATTTCCCATGTTCATGCAGTGGATTTCCAGCCTATGTTGCAGCCTGTGTTTATAGATTAGTGTGTGTAGTAACTCAGTAGTGTGGTTTTTTTTTGCGTGTGGGTTCAGGTGTGATAGATGAGCGCGAGAGAGAGAGAGAGAGAGAGAGAGAGAGAGAGAGAGAGAGAGAGAGAGAGGGAGATGAAGGGGCCATATGAGCAGGGGGAGGAGTAGAAGCTGCTGCACAGGTGAGAAACCTGCTCTGTGCAGATTACACCTCTCTCCCCCTCTATCTCTGTCTCACATCTGTATGAGCTTTACCTCCAAGAACATCCCATTGTCCATACGCTCTTACTAGAGAATGCAGTTGTACTCACTATATAAAGAATACAGTAATTATTAAGTGTATTATAGCTCTGTGCAGCTGTATCACAAATGTATTTAGCCATTTTATCACCATTACCTTTTCATTAGCATTGATTATGGAAATAAAGATGAAGAGAGAATAGAAAGGATTAAAAGCAGCATAATCAGCATGTTCAGTCAGCCTGTTCTGAAGAGTAATTTGTGCATATGTAACTAAAATATGGAATCAAAAAAGGGTCTAATAATAATAATAATAATGATTACTCTCACTATTTATATATATATATATATATATATATATATATATATATATATATAAATATATTTATTTATTATTATTATTATTAATAATAATAATAATAATAATAATAATGTTTTTAATATATTAAATATATTTTAAATGTGTAGAAATGATTAGTTGTAAATCAAATGTAAATGTGCACCTTCTCTGCTTCTGGTGCAAAACTGTTTCAGCAATTAAGAATTTTGACTCTGGTTTGATGGCTAATTGATGGGGCAACAGGAAAGCTTTACCTTGTCCAATCAAATTGCAAGTTTTATTTTATTTTTGGGCATGTTCCAACAGCATGCCAAAGTTGAGTGACAATGTAGCATGGTGAGCTTGCCAGGGCAGGAAATCAAACGGTAATCAGCCACAGGGAAGATGGTGGTGTTAACTACTATGCTACAGCAATTGCAGCACATAATGTGTACTGATTTTCACCACTTCTATGAGTGAACTACATGATGAATGTGCACACATTTGTTCAACAAATGATTTAAACTATAAAAAAAATTAAACCTCACCTCACACATGGTAATGTCTGATAATTGCTCAGACAATTGTACAAGATTAGCTAAGTCTTACACACATCATAAATGAATGCTGATCAGTAAAGGTTAAATGCAATTAATTGTTGAATCATTTATCAATATGTTTAGTCTTTCAAGGGCATGCAATGAAACCAGGCCACAACCCACTGTTCTCAGTCATTACAGTGATGCATGTTCTGATGTGAATATTACTCTCACAGACTTGTTTTTACTTTGAAATTCAAGATAAAAATGAGCACAAAACCAAATAAGCAATAGACTTCATAGGTTAACCTTAAAAATAAATGTAACTTTTATTTACTTTCTCATGTTTTTGTAGTCCTCTGTTGTTCTCATGTGGCTAACCTCTGGAACAACTGACAGTTGCCAAACAAAAAAAGCTAATTTGATCAAATATTTTTGAGAATAACTTTTCCATGCAATCTCCCAGGCTAATGATATCCTAATGGTATTATAAGCTAAAACTCAGTTAAAGTGTGTGCTGAGTTTGGCTGAATGATAAATTGTATTTTTATTGAGTTTTCATGACAGATACATTGTTTAAGGCTGTGATGACAGAATAGATCATGCCCAGCATGGGTATGTCACATTCGAAACCCAAGTGCTTTGCAGTGCCAGTCTGAAACTGCATTCTCCCATGTGGAGAGCAAGTGAAGCCTGACCTATACTTCTCCTGGAAGTTCCTACTTACAACTTTTGAGGTCATAAGATGAAGTAATGCCCATTGGGTACAACAACAATGTCCTTCAAAAGATGTAACTTTCTGATTTAATGTGAAATGTTAAATGGATGTGGCTACCTTAAAATGTGCTTTTCTAAACAGGGGAACCCTAAAATTATGGCCTAGTCTGACATGGGTGTGACAAACAGATTAATCGCTTCTTGGTGGAGACAGCTGGCAATGTGGCAGTGTGATGGGTAATGGGGGAATACCCCAGTGGGTGTCCATCCAATGCGATGATGCTCAAGGTGATGTGGAGAGGTTCCACAGCCATCCTTTGGATGTCAACGCAGCAGATGATCCAACCTTATGGACATGGATATAAGTTCCACATCCCGACAGGCCAACTCTGTGAGAACCTCCGGGTTCAGACCATGATGGAACTCATCCTTTAGGGCGGCTTTGTTCCACCTTCTTCCTTCTCCCAGTGTGTGAACCAGCAGATGGTTTCCTTGCTTCAATACTAGTAGTTGTTCACCCTTAGAAGTCCCTAGTGGTGCATGGTCAAACACACGTTTAAAGACCTCAGTAAACTGAACAAAGGTACAGAACCAATGGCCACACAGCTTTATCCCAGTTCAGGGGTCTGCCAGTGAGACATAACACCATAAAAGCTATCTTGAAGCATCTGAACGTGGAGGTGAGTTGGCCAGATAAACTGAGCACTGAAGCAGAAACCTGCTACATTTATCTGGGTTTCCATCATGTGGCTCGTCCTTACAAGTGGGGAACAAAGAGTGGCTAGGTATCATTGGTGGACCAGTGACTGTGTTGGAGGTTCTAGGGGGTTCAGGCAGAAAAGGGTCAAAAACATGATAACAAGGCATAGAAAAATGAGTAAAGTAGGTACACTGGCAATACTTGGCAATGACAAACTGAGGGAAGCAAGTATATATAGAGTGTAAAACAGAATTCTGGTAATTGTGACCTGAACATGTGATTCGAGGACTGGCTGGGTGTCACGTGATCATCTGCTGAACTACCAGTAAAGCCTGCTGCATGCTGGGTATTGTAGTCTGGTGTGACGATCAGGAATGTGACATATGTATGATGATACGTCCAAATGTTTGCATTCTAATGAATGCATCCAGATATCTTACCTTGCACCCATTGCTGACACAGATGTGCCAGTTGCTTGTCTAGTCCCTGTGCAGAAATATTTCCAATAGAATAGGATTCTCTTGTGCAGATGATCCAGGCAGGTGTGGGCTAGAGGGAAAGAAGCAGTGAATTTGTGTTCTCCGTATGTGTGCGTGAAGAGATGAGCACTGATTTGTCCTAGTGGTGCAGTTGTGTGGTTCCTGTCATTACCTGAGGGATTCTGATGTGGAAAACAAAACTCAAGCCATTTGTTGCAATCAAATACTCACAGTGCTCCAAAATCTAGGAGAAAGCCTTCGCTGGACAGTGGAGACTCCAACAAAAACAGGATAAATCAACAAAATACTTTTGTTCATACAGTATGTTAATTTTATGAATACTTTTGTAGTAAATGTTTCTGTAGTGTAGTAAATACTGAGCTCTAAAATATACATGATTATAATTACATGCATAACATCTCAACCTTGACTCATAGATGTCAAGTAATTACAGACTTGCATAGATAACAAGGTCCTGGTGGAGTTGGAACAAGTCCTAATAGTGATGTCTGTGGTGATGTCTGTTGGTGGCTCCAACTGCTGGAGTAACAAAACAACATCACTGAACTGCCATGGAACAGTAATTCAATAGTTCATTATGTTTTACAAGGTTATGAATGTCCTGTCAAGAATTACAAAATCTGGCAGCAATAATTCTGTAAAATAACAGTCATTAGCTTTCACTCCCACTTTAGTCATGGCCACAAATGTTTAAATGATTCAGAGTCACAATCTCCTGATAGGTGAAACCTTAAACATTTGCACCACTCTAGCATGATAACTGAGCTGCTACTTTAATCATATTGGCTGTTACTTCACTGGAGTTTCAGTGGAACTCACACAAGTATCAATTATATGAGTAATCAGTCATTGGTTGTTCTGAATCAGTCAGAATTGAGAAGTGGCTAACACTGCTGCGCTTCATGAGGCAAACTAAGTTTTGATTTCCTCACAGAGCAAAAGACAATATATAGTGTCATATAAAATATAGCATACACTATATGTCCAAATGTTTGTGGACACCATTTGTAATGAATGCATTAAGCTACTTTAAGTTAGAATAATTGCTGACACAAGTATATGAATGGAGACACACATTGTCTAGTCCCTGTGGAGAAGAACTGCCAATAGAAAAGGACACCCAAAAATAGGTAAATGTGAATTTGTGCACCATGCCTAATGCCATGCAAGGTCTAAAGGGATGTAAAACCTATAGTATTGAGCTGTGTAGCAGTGGTACTGTGTTGTCCGAAGTGATGAATAACTACCATCATATTTGTACGTTTTGAGAATTGGGTAACATTACTTCTATCCATATGACAGACTAAGGTTTGATTTGCTCCATGAGCAAGTGTGCCATTCTAAACATGAGTCCATGAGTTAGTAAGTTAGCTAGACTTGCAGTGCCCTCTATAATTATTGGCACCCCTGGTTAAGATGTGTTCTTTAGATTCTAATAAATTGAGTTTTTTTTATAAACAATATAGGACCTAATTCTTAGAAAATAAATGTAATTAAAGTATTTCTGTCAATTCTACAGTAGTTTACGAAGTTGATCAGAGTATGTAGGAACATATAATTAGTAATTCACAACTTCCTGTTTCCCTGGGATATGAATATGATGTGACACAGAGGCCATTTCTCTTTAACATGGGAAAGGCAAAGGAACATACCATTCAAGTAAGACAAATGTGTGTTGACCTTCACAAGTCAGGCAATGGCTATAAGAAAATAGCCACTCGCCTACACCTGTCCATATCTACTGTCAGAGGAATTGTTAAGAACTTTAAAACAACTGGAACAGTGGTAAACAAGTCTGGATGAGGACGCAAGATTATTTTGCCACCTTGCACAGTGAGGAGGATGATAAGAGAAATAAAAAGTTCTCCAAAGTTCACTGTTACAGAATTGCAACAAATGGTAGCTTCTTGGGGTCACAAAGTCTCCAAAACAACCATCAGGCACTATCTACATGCCAACAAACTGTTTGGGAGGCATGCACGGAAAAACCTTTTCTCACTCACAATCATAAAAGCAAACGCTTGGAGTTTGCAAAGCAGTACTGGAACTTCAACTGGGACCGTGTGCTTGTGGCGTAAAACAAGACCTGAGTATGCAGAAAAACACCTCATGCCCACTGTGAAATATGGGGGAGGATCAGTGATGCTGTGGGCCTGTTTCTCTTCCAAAGGCCCTGGGAACCTTGTTAGGGTGCATGGCATCATGAATGCTTTGAAATACCAGGACATTTTAAAACAAAATCTGGTGGCTTCTGCCCGAAAGCTGAAGATGGGTCGTCACTGGGTCTTTCAGCAAGATAATGACCCTAAACGTATGGCCAAATCTACACAGAAATGGTTCACCACACACAGAATCAAGCTTCTCCCATGGCCATCTCAGTCCCCAGACCTCAACCCCATTGAAAACCTATGGGGAGAGCTGAAGAGGAGAGTGCAGAGGAAAGGACCCAGGTTGCTGGATGATTTAGAGAGATTGTCAAAGATCCCTCCTTATTCTCCCATCTTGTGAAACATTATAGGATAAGATTAGGTGCTGTTTTGTAGGCAAAAGGGGTTTGTACAAAGTATTAACATCAGGGGTGCTAATAATTGTGGCACACGCGATTTGATGTTAAACAATTATTTCTTAATTTTTTTCCTACTGAATAAATGCATTTCAGTTAAAGGTTGGATTTTGCTCTTTTTCCATCGTGGTCCTATATTACTTAGAATATAGAAGCTTATTACAAGCTAAAGAACATTACCCTTAACCAGGGGTGCCAATAATTATGGAGGGCACTGTATGCAGCACCTTTCTAGATACCCAATGATACTTCATATTTAGTACTCTTCACAAACACACTCAACACCCAATCACACTGGCGAGAGTGCACAGTGTACTCTTTACCAGAAATGACCGTCCACCTGGAGGACTGCATCGAGAACTAGGAGTGCCAATGCCTATCTGGGCATACAGACATACATTCAAAGACATGCATAGTCATTCACACACCGGGGCAATTTATAGATTTTGGGGAAACCAAAAAAGCAGACACACTGATAGGGCCTTGAATCCAAGACCGCAGCATTGGAGGTAACCATATTAACCACCAAGCCACCGTGCCCCCCAGAACTGTAGTATTGTTAAAATAATTGAATTTATAATTTGCAGTTTACTTTGCATCAATTCAATCCGTGTTAACTGTGCCATGTTATTTGTCCAAAAATATTTATAAAAGGGGGTTCTTAGGAAAGGCAGTGGTTCAATATGGAACCATGATAAATATTATTTTAATGCTTAAATGGTTTCTTTGCCTGAATAAGTGGTATATATTGGACTGGGTTACATAATGGACATTTAAGAAGTGGTTCTGTATAATATCCACTATGGCTACATTATTGTTACTCAGGTCACTTTGCTAAGCTTGAATTTGAAGACAGGAATGCTTGTATAAAAAGGCTGCGGAACATGTAGCAGCAATATTAGCTCATTAACACCATTTATCCAACATGTGGGATTTGAAACCTTGAGAGTAACAAAAGTCTCAATATGGGAACACATCCTACTTTGGCCAGATAGCACCATTGCAAGGGCTGTGAGCTGAACAGACAAATACTAGGGAAGTGGAGGTAAATGCTGGGGTTGAGGATTTAATAAAATAAAATAAACTGGGGACATTAACAACCAACAACAATTGGGGTACTATAACAAAAACACTAACACTAAATCTAGACAATAAAAGGAACAGCATGGGAATAGACTTACACACACAAGATGACAGAACTTCTACTGACAAACACCATGATGGAAACAAACTGAGTAAACACTGAACAAAGAACTGATTGATAAACAAACATGGTCTTGACTGAAAAACAGATAACCAAAACTAATAAACCCATAGGGAGACAGGACCAACAGAAACTAACCATCACAAAAACAAGGATTGACAAAGACAGGCTGAGACAAAGGGTCCTAAATACAACACAACACTGACCACACCTGGGATGTGATAATGAAAGGGGCAGGGTTGCAAATGAGAAGAAGCTGGGAATTGGTGGAGCTAGGGAGATGACAAGGACAAAACAAACACAACCCATGTGCTTAGGAGCACATGGAAACAACAACAACTAGTACAAGGAAGACAGAGGTGACATATGACAGATATGATAGTAGTCCCTCCTCCCGATGCGCAACCCCAGGGTGCGTAAAACAACCACTCCCCAGAGCTGGCAAAGGAGAGGGACCCGAAACTGGACAGATTGGATGGACGGGACTAGACACTGACAGGAGACATACTTGACAGGGACTAAGGAAACCATGGAGACAAGACCAGTGACATGACTGGAGATACAAATGAAAAAAATGGAGACTGGAAGTCACTAGACATACAAGATGGGCTGGGGACTTGAGTGGATCAACACTAGACAAGACAGGAGATGGTAACTCTTTGGACTTTATGAACAGAAGACTGAACATAGGGATTTTGAGACTGTACAGAAGGCCGGACTTGGGGAACCTGACACGAAAGATGAAAATGGAGACTGAACAGGAGACTGGATGTGTGGCATTTGGGGAACATGAGACATGACAGAATACAAAGACAAGACCAGAGACAGAACAGGTAACTGGACCTGGGGAACTTGGGGCTGGACAGAAGACACTAAAGGCAGGACTGGTGACTGGACATATGACTGGACCTGGGGAACCTGGGGCTGGACAGGAGACACAAAAGATGGAAACGGAGACTGAACAGGTAATTGGACATGTGGCATCTGGGAAACACAAGATATGACAGGAGAAAGAGACACAACAGGGGATTGAATTTGGAACGAGGCAAGAGTGGGTAATGGAACAGGCACAAACACATGGACAAGGATGGACACAAACACAGGGACAGGGATGATAAAACCAGACATGGGAATGGAAACAAGAATAGATACTGGAACCAACACAGGTACTGATATGGGTACAAGAACAGAATTAAACTGGGACAAGAGTACAGACATGGACATTGGCTGAGACATAGATGTTGAGACAGGTATGGGCACAGATCTGGCCACCTCAGATACCATGGGATCATGTGCGGCAGACTCCATCTTCTGGACAGGAACATGAGCGGCAGACTCCACCCTCTGGACAGGAACACTGTGGCTGACTCCGCTGAAGCGGTTGAAGAACTAGAGGAGGTGGTCCAATTTCAGATTTTTGAACTTCCCTTGTGAATGTAAAAATGAGTCTTTTCCCTCAGTGCGTGTACTGTTTTTTGAACCTGTATGTTCCATATTGTTCCAATATATAGAAAAATGAGGGATCTGATTTAAATAAGAATCTAACTTGGGACTAAGCAATTGACCTGCTTCATTCCATTCACTTGCTTCCTTTAGCTGCCTGCATCAGATTCAAAAGCTTGATGCTAGCCTACAAAGCCATAAATGGACCAGCCCCTCCATACTTGATGGCAGTGGTCAAAACTTGGTCTGTTCCAAGAGCCCTTTGAGCAACAAATACAGCTTGGTGTGACCTCAAGAAGCATGGAGGACAAGCATCCAGACTCTTTTCTGTCCTGCACCCAAGTGTTGGAACCCACTTCCCTTGGGGAACGAGTCACTTGCTGTCTTCAAATGGTGACATCTCTTCATCTCTTTTGAGATAATTAAACTCATTAAATGATTATAATTATACTGTGTCTTGTGTGATAAAGTTTCATATGTTGAGCATTGGGTATTGAAGTCTCCATTCTGACATTTGTTTTTGGCAGCCTCTAAGCATGAGGTATCTCTGGATTCTAGCTGAACTAGCTAAGGATATGTTCGGAGTGAACAGCAAAGCAGTTTTTGTAAATTGCTCTGGATAAGAGCGTCTGCCAAATTCTGTAAATGTAAATGTAAGCACTAGTGATGATGTTGCTCATGTGTGTTTAGTGAAAAAGTTATGCAGTGCCCAACACCACAATTTGGTCATTATATTGCACTCCTTGGTTGGTTGATATGGGAATAAAAAAGTATTTTTTAATTATGTTTATCTGTCTTTTGAATGACAGAGTGCTGCTAATTGGTTAATCCCCTGTGATTGTCTGTCACTGAATAAACCATATTTGATGCAAATCATCATATATAAGTTGCTTACTTAAGCTAAGTAAATTAATCACATAGGCTACAACTCGGCAGACTAGATTTGTGCTGTATCACCAAATAAAAGTTTAAAACCATTTAAACAACTCAAAACAAAGAGATAACTGACACTAGCACCAAAATGAAGCTGCTTTGGTAAAATGTAACACATTGCTTACTTTTTGTGCTCAGTTTTCATTGGCTGTTGACAGGGCCAGTTCAGATTGAGTAACTGACCAGGTGGGACAAAAATACAAACTTTTTTGATATGCTCTGACTGGACTTAAGGGTGATCAAGAGCCTGTGCCCCCACACACTACTCAATTCTTTCTCCAACTGTTGACTCCAACTGATTAAAAAAACTGTAGAGTACAGCTACTAATGCAAACTTGACCAAACTGACAATATGGGCTAAAATCAGGGTCAAAATCCCATAGTGTATGAATGCTATGAATCAAACTGACTACCAGTAATGCTCCAAGGAAGGACAACTGGTGAACCAATGACAGAGTAATGTATAACCGAGGCTCATTAACTGATGTATGTAATAACTAACCTTACACAAACTGAATCAGTATGAACTAACTAGTTCTGCATATCAGTGTCTCACAATCGTCCGTTATTATAGCATATTTTGTTATTTTCTGGCCTGCATTCACACACCATCCCTGAAGCCCATCAGAATATGTTGATTAGATAGATGAAAGACACCAACTGGAGTAATCCAGTCAAACCAAATCCAAGGAATGAAATCTTGTGAGATTTAGAGTAGTTTTTTAACTTCTGCGGGACAGATACATTGCTTTTTTAGTGTTGATCTAAATGTACATTTTGCATATATGCACGTCATTTTATTTTGGTGTGAATGTGTGTGTATGCAGGTCTGGTTTGCATGCAGTGTGCAGGCGGTTGATTCTGCTGCAGGGCCTGCGCAGTAGGAAGTGTTGCCATGGTGAACACAGGCAGACTGACAAGCCCAGAAACAGTCCTCCACGGCACACTCTCCGCAGCTGTCCTCCAAATCAGTGTTATCAGGGTGTGTGTGTGTGTGTGTGTGTGTGTGTGTGTGTGTGTGTGTGTGTGTGTGTGTGTGTGTGTGTGTCTGCGCGTGCGTGCTGGGCAGGGGATAGTTTCACACTCTTGAAAAACCAAATGGAGTTTGTTTCTAATGAAATCCCCTTAGGTAGTGGCGAGAACAACACAATTGCACCACAAGGACGATTCAGTGCACCTCTCCACACACACACACCCCACACACACACACATACACACACACACACACATTTTATATGACATTATACACATGATCATGATCAAAAAATGTGTTTTGTTTCTTATGAAAAATTCCTTATACTATGTCCTATGGGGGTGTCAAGGTTTGATGTGTACAGTCTCATTGAGAATATGTGGTGCACTGTAGCTTTAGGCATGCTCAAATGGAACCAAAGTTCCAACCCACATGTTCTAATCAGAAACATCTTGGAAACCAGTTCCAATGTGGTCCTGTTAGTAATGACTTGTGTGCCATGGCAAGCATGGTCATGCTCGTGAAGAACACATGAACACAAAAGAACACAAGAAGTCATGTGAGTGTCAAGGGAAGGGACAAGGGGTTGCTGGCTTGGGAAATCTTTTTGGCACACTTCTGTGTGAAAATCCAGTCAGAAACAAATCCATCAATCTGCAGTGGGTGGTAAACACAAACACAGATCAGAGCTAGTGTAAAGACAGCATGTTCAAATTTTGTACATGCAAAATATTTTACCTGAAATCAAAAGGAATTAGTCATTATTTTATTATTTTAAAATCTTTATATATATATATATATATATATATATATATATATATATATATATATATATATATATATATATTTATATATATATATTTTTTTTTTTTTTATTATTATTTTTTTTTTATTAAAGAACAATAAAATGAGTAAAAGAGGGTGAATATGGTACTTATTATAAAATGTGGATACCCTGTTTGAGCTGTAAGCAGCATGCACTATTAAGCAGAGCCAGTCTGGCCTTTCCTGGGCCCTATGCAAAATTCTGTTAAGGGCCCTCCTTCCTGAACTCTAAGAGCCAAAATGTGGCCAATTTTTGATAGAGGCACCTGACACTCCACTACTATACTATTTTTATTTGTTGGATTACAAATAAACAAATGTAAAGAACAAAATGAAGTATAAACAAACAATAGATTTTGAACAAACTATATTAATAAACAATAGCAACTCAATTGGAAATTTGGAAATAATGTTTTAAGGTGGAGTGGAACAGTAAGGAACTTTCAGAGTATAAAATAGTACTAGACAGTATAAAATATGTTCATTTTTTCACTTTTCTTCGAAGTTTTGTTCATGCTTGTTTTCATGCGTGCTGTGAAGGTTGTAGAGTTCAAAGCCCTACGACCCTGTTCCCCCACCTCTATGTTCCAGTGGCTCTGTTTACTATTAATTAACAATTCAGCCTCGAGAAGAATGATTTACCTGAGTGTTTGCGCAGTTCACTCTTGTGGAGTCTTTTTCCTGCTTCTCATGTCCTGAGGTGGATAATCCAGGTCCAAATAGTATGCACTCCAGAATTTTGTTCTGACTGTCTTGGCAGATGTGTGTATTTCTGAGCCACGGCAGAGTCAGGCAGTTGAAACAAAATCCTGGAGCTAAAAGAGTTAAAAAGATACTTGTTTTTTGTTAAAAAAAAAAAAAAAAAAAGATTAAATCTAAACTTTTTCTGCTATAGCAAATGTAATGATTATATATGTGAGTAATTACTGTATTGGAGCAAATGGATAAGTTTTTTGAGGAAAACCTTTTGGGCCACCTCTGGATAAAAGATGAGATACGGCTAGATATGGAAGAATACACATCCTGTGGATCATTTGCCCACAGATGTTGCAGCTGGGCCTGTAGACCCTCCATACTCATACATTTCCAAAGCTAGCATCCCAGCTGGTCCCATAAATACTTGATTGATGATAAATCTGGTGACTTTGCAGGCCAAGAAAGGGTGCGTGAACATTATCGAGCTGAAAAATGCCAGTTGGAACCCCTACAATGAAAGGCAACACAAGTGGCCACAGGATGTCCTGTGTATATGAGTCAGTGCAGGACTGAAGTGCTCACCACAAGGCATCCATACTCAAACCTGGTCATCTTTGAATCCCAAACATATTCATTGCTGATTACAATATGGTTCCAGTCCTTAGCGATCCAAGTTTCACATTGACAATGCCACTGCAAAGAAATGATGGCTGTATGTCAATGGCAGGACACATAGTGCAGCAGGAGAAGTACTTTTATTCCATCTAATGCCAAGATACACGTGTACATATCTGCCTGAGACTGCATGAGTTTTAAGGAGCTTTCTATGGGTGTGTTTTTCATTTGGCATTGAGTGTATATCGTCAATGTCATGCAAAATCTTTCCGTTCTTTTCTTTATTCACTTTTTGACATAATGTGAATTGAGTTATTTAAAATGTCATGATGAATAGGCAATTTTTGGTGCCTCTGACTGTCCGGCCTGGCGGGGGGATTTCTCCACCAATTGCTCACCATGGACTGGACTGTACACATTATAACCCTATCACCAACACTGTAAGAAATCCCAGTTGTTAAAATTTTACAGTACACTATTTCACAACAAACCATTCTGAATGAAATTATTTTAAACTTTTAAAATTTTAAACCATGAAATTTAGTTTTTTGAAGAACTTTACAAAGTCTTTTACAAAGTCCACATTCTTGTCTAATATTACAAAAATACTTTTCCTACAGAGTCTGATACTTTGTCCCAAAAACATAAACACACACACACACACACACACACACACACACACACACTCAAACCCCAGTGATCCTGAAGGGCGTGCCGCTGTCCCGTCCTTCAACTCTGTGGCTGCTGATCAATCTCCCTTGGTGGGAGCAGACTGATGACCTCATCACTGCAGCCTGTAGACTTCCTGTCCCAAAGCCAGCAGAGCCTTTCCATCCACGGGGTCCTGATTTGGTGGCCCTGTCTCTGCCTGAGTGAAAATGGTCCACTCAAGGGCACATAGACGACAGTTAGCCATAGCTGGAGGCCATGCAGAGAGTGCTCACAGTATTGGTCTAAAGAGGCTCCTGTGGACTCCACACACACACACACACACACACACACACACACACACACACACACACACACACACACTACAGCTACACACCTACACAAAAATACACACAGAGCGGTGCGTGGAGATTTTTGTCCATAGAGACCATGCCCATAGAGACTGTGTCCATGGAGACTACATTCATGACTGGGTCCAAGTAGAGCAAGGCCAAAGAGGTCGCAGAGTGGTAGAAACTATTCAAGACTATTGGAGAACTCAATGTGTACGTGTTGATGAGTGTATGTGTGTGTGTGTGTGTGTGTGTGTGTGTGTGTGTGTGTGTGTGTGTGTGTGTGTGTGTGTGTGTGTGTTCTGATGTAGTGTGTAGGCGTGAGGTACTTTTTTAATGCAAGCAAACGTTATTGAGGGTTGGAAGCACTACTACTATTGCTAGTGACCAGTATTATACCATACTGTAAAGCATCCATGCTGAAAGCAAGTGCTGATTTGCAGTCAGAGTGGACATCTCTTTTTCTCTGTCTCTCTCTCTCTGTCTGTCTCTCATCCTTTCTCTCTCACGCCTCTTTCTCTCAGGAGACTCAACACCTGAAACTCTTGACTGTCACCAAGCTTCTTCCTCTTTCTCTCTGTTTCTCTCTTCAAGTCTCTCTCTGTCCCTCACCATACCTCTTGGGACAGACTCTACACACACACACACACACACACACACACACACACACACACACACACACACACACACTCCATCTCTCTCTCTCTCTCTCTCTCTCTCTCTCTCTCTCACTCCCTCTTGCTCGCTCTCTCAGGGCCTTGTGCCTGACACTGTTGTCACCCACTCCCCACCCTCCCACCCACCCCTTCCCGATATGCTCCACTTCATTTTACGAGCAGCACACTGCACCTCACTGAGAGGGAAAAAAAGAGGAAAGGAAAAACTCGATGAAAAAAGGCGCGCACGAGAGAGAGAGAGAGAGAGAGAGAGAGAGAGAGAGAGAGAGAGAGAGAGACAGACAGAGAGAGAGAGACAGAGAGAGAGAGGAGTGTGTTTGTCAGGAGTGTGTATGCATGTGAGCGTGTGGGAGAGGCAGAATCAGAGAGAGTGAGAGAGAGGTAGAGTGCATCTGAAGTATTTGTTGGAGAAAGAGGGATGGAGGCATAAATGGGTGAGTGGGAAAGAAAGAAAGAGGGGGGAGAGAAAGGGAGTGGTGGCGGAGGAGAGAGATGAGAGTAAAAGAGAGGGCAAGAGAGAGTTTGTGCGTTTACTCAGAGTTTGTTAATAATTAATGTGTCACAGGCTTGAAGGGGGCTGCATCTCCCCTCCTCCCTCTCTCTACTCTCTCTCTTACTATCTCTCACTCTCTCTCTCTCTCTCTCTCTCTCTCTCTCTCTCTCTCTCTCTCTCTCTCCCTCTCTCCCTGTGCCGAAACGCACTCCCAGGTGTGCGGCAGTGTGAGTGAAAACATCTGAGAAGATTCAGGAGGGAGCACTGGACACAGTGTTTCTCTTCCTCTCTTGCTTCTCTTCCAAAATGGCTGCTCCTCCTCAACACCTCAGTACCCCCCACCCACAGCCGATAAGTCTATTGGCACCACAAAACACACCTACCCTCCTGTAGGTACCACAGAACATAGCCACTCGACCCTTACAGGTCTAGGCCTGTTATTGAATTCTTAATCAGAGTAAAGTTACACCAACTTGACAACCACAGATAAATGTGAACAAACATCTGCCTGATGTGTCAAACCTGTGACTGAGGACTAGACCATGTTCCTTCTTTCAACGTCTGTTTATTTTGATAGTCGTTGCATCTCTACAAACATTAAAATGTTGGGCTTTATACATTTACACAAGACATTGTACAGACCAACTGCTATAATTACTGGGAGTGTAACAGGACACAACACTACCAGTTTGGTACACAGCATGAGTTTATTTAAGAATAGATTTATTTTTATTTCTTTATTTCCATTTCAGACACTAATCAGCTTGTACTTAACTAAACAGTGCATGTGGCTAACAGCTCACAGCTTAAAGCATAATGACCCTTATTTGTTTTGTTTTCAACTCTAATCTGCAGTATGAGCACACAATACAGTTCAGTAATATTTAGATGTGCTATATTAACTGTGGGTTCTAATCTGTGATGTTCATCTGCAGAAATTGTTGTTAAATTGTAAGGCAAGCATCACATGAAACAATCTGTCACCCTTTATCTTAAAAATGTGAACCTGTATAGAAACCGAGCTATTCAGATCAACAATATTGTCAGTATAAATTTCACTGGTGACTTACTGGGAAATAACCAGTCGAGTGGTTAGTGTGGTGCAGCAGATAGCACCACCAGCAAGCTGCCATGTGGGAAACTGGGGTTTAATTCCCAGTCTGGGCAAATATGCTGTGCTGTGCACCAATAAGAGTCCTTGGGAAGACTTTTGTAATACGAGTAACCATGTAATTTGCTCTGAATAAGAGCATCAGCTAAATGTAATGCAGGAAAAGAGGATTGTTTTTTATCTTCAGAAGAAAGGAGTGCATGCAACAAAATAATAATTTTACACAGATGTGCTTCAAACACGGTCCCATGCACAACATTTCCTTTACCAGCAACTCATCCCTTCGCTTGGCATTTCTTGATGTGCTTCTTGGACATGTGCTATGCAGGTTATTGGTAACTAGAACTTGTTTTCATGTAGAACTTGAGGTTGTAAACTGTGATTGTGCATTACATCAACAATCTTCACACATGCCTATTTCTATTCCCTTTTTTATTTAGTTCTATCCCCATGTTCCCCCCTAATTTGAAGCATTGCCAATTTGTTCTCTCAGACTATGGCTGCTGATGGCAAGCAGCATGACTTGGGATTAAAACCTGCGATCCTTGGATCATAGTGCATTAGACTGCTGAGTCACTCTGAGCCCTATATAGAATATTCCTTATGAGACTGCACGTATACGACCCCCCATATTGTGACAGTTTGTGACAGATACATGTTCATATATTAGAAGCACTATGACCTTATATGCTAGTTATGTAGATACAAGAGTTACAAATTGAAATGTGGACAATTGATGGGTACTTAATACCAATGACAAAGGAAACACCAATAAACAATAAATGAATGCACTCTTGTAGACAATTCTTTCTCATTCACACTATTTTAGTATGTTCTTCACCTATTTTTACTATTTTATTTTCCCTCTGAAAGAATAGAGCCAATCTTCAGCACAAGGATGATTTTGAAATAACTGTTTGCTGGGTAATGTTGGGTCAGTGTCCTTTGGGATTTAGAAATGTAAAACTATTATTGCTGTAAAAAAAACAAGACTGTATACAAGAATGTTTAATTTATGTAGTTTAAAATATAACATTTATCTTCTGTGTACACAAATGTGGTATGAACTGAAAATTTGGAAGCAATAGGTTTGGAAAATTTCTTCCATGAAGTTCCAAAGACGTTTGGTTCAATGAGAGAAATAATTAAACATTTCATTAAAAATGGTACATTTTATAATGTAACAACAGGCATTTTCAGACCTATATTCTATGGTTTCTTATATGACCCTTTATAACCAAACAATTCTAATCACAACAAATGATTTTGGTAACTATGAAACTAATATTCCATTTATTTGGTTACACAATTGAGTGTGGACCACTGATGGTAACGTAACTCCATCAACTAAACAAATACCAATAAACACCAACCAATAGAAACATTTGTTTCTGTTTGTGTCATACTTAATAATCTAGAATGTTCTCTACCAATTTACTTCCCTTCATTTGGCTTTTCTTCTCTTTTTCTGAAAATGTATAGAAATGTTCACCCCTCATTTACAAAATTCTATAAAGTTCTCCTTTATTCACACTGTTCTAGAATATCATATGCTTTTCTCACTGGTTATTTTTCACTCTGGATCTGGAATCTGGATAGAGCACTTCTCTACCGCTCAATGCTGAGGGAGGGGGGCATTTGGTATTTTGCCAATAGATTCATATTTATCAACTTCAAAGAGTCCTATTGTATTGGCATCAATAGGTGTAATTTAAAGTTGCTGAATAGATTCATTAGAAAGGATGTCCACAAACATTTAGACATAAATGAGTGAGTTTTAATCAGACTAGTAGTCTTATACAGGCAGAAATATGATTAGTTATTTGCAGTCACACCAATAACAGAGTTCCAACACTGTTATAACAGAGTTGGAAATATTACCATCAGTTCTCAATCCACCTGCTAAATGTGGTAAATGTCATGTTGTACTGATGGATTACTGTTGAGTTGCCATTACCTATTTATTTATATCCTCTGTCTGTTTGTCTGTCTAGTCTTGTGCCCCCCTCCCCCCGCCATGGCCATCAGCGTGCCAGCCGGCTAACGCTTAGGGCTGCTGGACAGCACAGGCAGTAGGTGATATAAATTTCAATGAAAGGGATTATGGAGGTGGCTACTGCAGAGGTGTAGACACACACACACACACACACACACACACTCACTCTCTAACACACACACAAATACATCATATTCTTATGAGCATATTAGACTGATCCACAGATCATATTAATTTATCATTAGGCACCATCATGTTACCCTGTGTGAAGTCTGATCATTTGCTGTTTCGCACAACTCAGGTTTCCATAAGTTGCAGGGATGCTTTCATAGAGTGAGTAAAAGCGGGAAATAATGAGTTGGTTATGGTTTTGTTTTTAAAAGTTGACTGCAAAACTTTGGCCCAATTACCTGCTCTGCTTCAGCCACCCTGTCAGAAGACTTTACATATTCTCCACTGTAATTGGGGAGGGAAGAAAAAAGTGTGTTTAGAGTAAATGCAAAGCAGCTAAGAGGCCGTTCTTTATGGGCTATGATCAGGACACACAGGCCGGACTTACAGGGATGTAAATATATGCGTATTAGCATCAGAACAGTGTGTATGTGCTTAAATAAAGAGTGGATGGAATTGGGCATATATCAGCATCCTGTGTGGGGTGTCCAATTCCAAATAATTGTTTGCATTGTCCTTCACCCTGGTGTGGCGACACCTGATTGCACGTGTGTGTGTGTGTGTGTGTGTGTGTGTGTGTGTGTGTGTGTGTGTGTGTGTGTGTTTGTGTGTGTGTGTGTGTGTGTAGGTGGACAGAAGGCCATGGCGTGACCTGCCACAGCCTCTGAGGAAGCGGGCTGACATAATGAGGCCGGTAAACAAGCGGCCGTCACCCCGACCGTGTGGCGCATGTGCGCACACACTCTCACACACACACACACACACACACACACTGCTCCTCTGCCTCACCACTCTTATCCGTTTGTGCTCTGTCCTGACTCTCACTGGGTGAGGGTTGTGAGACAGGCCGTGCAGCCCAGAAATTTAACACCGCTAACAAAGGGGCACTCCAAGAAGCGTGATAAGCTAATGACTGTTCATTTTGTTCTGATTTGTCCCCCTTTTAACTCCTCAACCCCTAAAACCGCAAAGCTTTTATGTGGGTTCGCACTTCCTCAGTCTTTTACATATTTGTAACTCACATATTAGTTTCATAGTGGTTTAACCGACCATAACTTACCCAGTAAGATGTAACTGGAAGTGTATAGTTGATATTTACCGCATAATGACAAAAATGTATTTGCTGAAAAAAACAAATTACCTTATTTTTTATAGAACACAATTTTTCCCATGTATACCTATAACTAGAATTGTTTTACATAAAGGTAGTAGTAATAGAAGCAGTAGTTATTCACTCATTATTCACACTGTTGTAACATTAAACAATAAAAAGGTGATACTAATCAAGCATGCATTTGCAGTTCCCCATCAGTGTATAGCTCTTTGACTTGTTGATAACAACCCAATCTTGCATAGGTTGCACTGTATGTGTTGCTGGCTAGTCTGATTGTTCACGGTCCTGGATATGACCACAAAGAGCAAAATAGTACACATTGAGAGATTTGTGTGAGAGGCTCTTTGATAGGCACACTGGCTTCTTTTGTTTGCTGGTTTATAGCAAGGTATACAAAGAAGTTTGGCTACTATAACTTTGTCCAGTTTAGTCCCTAATCCACTGAACCAACAGACAGAATGTGTCAAACACCTTACCCCATTACTAAGAGTTAGCTTATTAGTGTTGTACAACCTGCTGACAAGCTGTTTATGATAACTGGAAAAGCCGTCCATATGATCCATATCCACATTTTCCTACATTTGACAACACTGTGTGAACCGTGGCTTTCTGCCATCAGTTAAGCTTCGCGCACAAAATTCATCATGTTTTTTTATACAAGCACCAAAAATGGTCTAATGCTCCATCTGATTGGCTAATGTAATCTGTACCTGCCTAAGTACGCAGCAACACTTCTGATAAGGATTGCTTTGTTGTAAACCTAGAGTGTCTGTGTTATGTGTATTAATGCATGGATAGGGATGCTGTACAAACACTGTTCTAATTCATTGTCATTTCTAATTACAACAATAATATAGATTAATATAGTTTATAAGATTTTTATCAACTCATAGTTTTTAGCAAGGTGCAGATCCACATGAACATTTCTGCTTTTGTGATGTTGTAGTTGTGGGGTTTTGGAAGTTCTTTGTGGGCAGTATGCCATTGTCTAGGCTTCATATATCAGGATTAGTGTAACTTACAGACATGATACACATATAAAAATTACTACACTTACTTTATTGAACACTGATGAACTGTGATCATCAACTGAATTAAGTCCCAGTTTCAATGGAACTTTCCAGCAATTGTTTACTACTCTATCCATGTGTACATACTCAACTTGCATGCAGATTTTGACTGATCATTGAGAGGGGGTGGGGATAATGACATCACTGACCAAGATATTGGGTTATAGAGGAATATGAGAATGTTTTTTTGTTTGTTTGTTTGTTTGTTTGTTTGTTTGTTTGTTTTTGGGCTCACTGTTCAAATTTCAGATTTAAAGTCCTGAGAAGGGATAATACTGATACATACATAAACAACAAATATAATAAAGGACATTTAGCACATGTGACTGTCTCCTATAAATACTTTAAAAAAGTGTGAATTAAAGTATGTCAGATTACATCAAAAACACCCCACGAAACTGTTCTTGGTTTCAAAAGGTTAAGGTTCACAGTGTGTCACTTTCAATTCACTTTCAGTATGTTAATTTTTCAACCATGCGGAGGAAAATACAGTTCTACCAGAAGACTCTGAGAGGTATGCAGATAACGGTTTATTAAGACCAAGTGTGTACAATCAACAGTGGATTTGAGTTGCAGTGTTTGGGATATATTTCTGAGTTATTCTTTGGTTTTGGCCCCATAGTCAGGCCAGGTCTGAACCATAGGGCCTTCTCAGATCCTGCCAGGTACAGAGTCAGGGCGGAGCCAACTCCCCTGAGGACTAACGGGACCAAACTGGTGGCAGGGAGGAAGGTGGAAGGCGTACAGCACCTGTAAAGCAGCAAAGCACCTGTAAAAGGATTTTAAAAACAGGTGGGGGCAGTTGATTGGTCAAAGGGAGGAAGGCGTAGTATTCACGTCTTCTTGTAGAACTACAGCAAGCTTTCATTTTTCCATTGTAGGGCATCTGACTGTGAATTCCGATTAGCAGTGCATATGTTTCTGTGCATATGTTTCTGTGCATAGCAGTGCATATGTTTAATTTTTTAAATGTTTATAGAATCAGCATTGGCAATTCACAATTCCCATCAGTGCATCCCTTATCATTATCCTTGTAGTTTGAAGCTCTCAAATTTGTATTGAGTTATTGGTTTTGTAAATGACTCTTATGCAGTCTATGAATTATACAGTATGCCATGCAAAACACATGGGTAATAGATTATCAGTGAATCTCAAAAAAATGAATATGAAAAAAAATATTTTGTTCATAATTTAATTCAAAATGATGAAAAAACTGTCATCTATTATATTCAATAAATGTAAGTGAGATTTTTCTAGCCTTTTTTGTTCTAGCTTTGTTCAACATGGCCTATAGTTCATAAAAACTAGAAAATCTAGTTTCCAATTTTATGAGAATAGTTCATACGTTGAAATGGAATAGGATGAACAATACAAAAATGCACAACTATGTTAATCTATACACTCTATACCTAATTGGGCCCCTTCACCACAAATCACTGCATCTGTTCTGTGTCATGTCTTGGTGGCAGGTTGTGACACTGCTAAGATGTGTTGAATCTCAGACTGCTTTGATAATGGTCTTCGGCTTATATGTACTGCTGAATTGGGTGTTTCTAATGTTCTTCTTGGGGTTCAGGTCTGGAGAGTTGGCTGGTCAGCACAATATTATGGCCATCAAACTATTTGCTAGTAGTTTTGGCACTGATTTCCGAAACAAATACAAAATTTACTTTTATCTGAAAACTTTGGAGCACTGAGCAACAGTCCAGTTCTTTTTCTCATTAGCCCATGTAAGATGCTAATGTTGTCTTTGTTTCAGAAGATACAAACGATATTTAGACCAAGTTGAATCAACTTTTCTTGAAAATCCTCTCAAGGCTGTTTGTCATGCTTTGACATGGCCCTCTGAGAACTGGCAGCCTTTTCAGCAATGACCTTCTATGATGTACCCTCTTTTCGGAGGGTGTCGATGATCATCTTCTGGACAACTGTCAGGTCAGCAGTCTTTCCATGATTGTGGCTTCATGTATTGAACTAGACACACTTTGAGGAGTATGCAGAAACATTTAATTCTGACCAAAGGTGTCCAAATTCAAGGTTAATAATTATGGGTTAAAGTCTTTGGCATTGCCCCCACAGTGGGACCAGGTCTTCAAATGTCTGCCAAATGTGGAAGGCAGGGATGGAGCCAACCCCCTGGATGATCAACTGGACCAAACTGATGATGGTGGAGAGGAAGGAGGGAAAGGCAGACGTCAGCATCAGTAAAGCAGAAAAGGGGCGTGTGAGGTAAAGCCTTTTAAAGACAGGAGGGGGCAAGTGATTGGTTGAGGGAGGAAGGAAGGTGTGGCATTTGAGTATCTTGGTAGAACTTTCACAAAAGGTTTCATTTATACTATTTGAAAAGTAATGTACTCAAACTTGAAATAAAATATTCTAATAATTTGAGAAACTGAAAGTTTACTTTATTGAATTACATTGTGCACAAATGATCTTTTTCAAAATATACAGTTTAATGTAGCATGTATATAAACCCACTGTGCTTGTACACAGGGAAATGTGTCCTCTCCATTTAACCCATCCACGCATGAAACACACACATACACACTAATGCATAGCTACACTAGGGGGCAGTGAGCAGTGGGCAGTACCTGCGGAGCAGCTGGAGAGTTAAGTGCTTTGGTCAAGGCACTTGAATCACTTCAGAGAATCATGACCTGCAACCTACCAGTCACCAGTCAAGGCTGGTTCCCAAGCCACAGCTGCCCAGTTTAAGTGGTTTAAACTACATTTATTTAATGTTATCTAGTGATTGACTTGTAACCACCATGAAAATAATATGCAAGTGTAGATATGAGTGAGAAGTCGAATCTATGGGGTAATGATGTTAAATGTTGTTGGTCTGAGTGCAGTCCCTTGATCATTCTGTCTCTAGGGGACTGCCATCGTCTGCAGTGAGACAGAGCTGAGGAAACAGAGACCCAGCTTGAGGTCAGCTCCCTGTGGCTTCTCTGTCAAACACATAACACCCCACTGTGTTCTCAAATGTGGATGCACACACCCAGACACAGAATAGTTACACACTTGGTATATATTTACAAACTTCATTTATTTTTTGCATTATTTTTTATATATGTAATTCCACCAAGAGCATCTTGCTGAAACAGTGTAATACAGTACATTTTGGGGCCAAAGGTTGTGCTTATTGTGCAACATATGTAAAGAAAATCAAATGTACAGTTTTCCCATAACAAAGTACAGCTGCTTAGTGGCCAAAGTTTTATTTAGCATTGCACTAGTTCTATATTGCTAATGCAGATAACACGTAATAGAAGTCTGTAAATTTCTATCCTGTATTCCTTCATCATCAAACACTTGGGTCCTAAGATCTATAATAGAGCTATATATCTATAAAAGTAAGAACAAAATCAAACTTCAACTTAATAATTACAGAATGTGAATATGTGACATTTATGCCATAAGTTTATTTAAGATTCCTTGACAACATGTGTAGAATGCAGTTTGCATTATGGTATTTAGTTAGCCACGTAGCTTCAGTAATACAGTAGTACATTAACATATATGCATCTGCCATGACCAAAACAATTATATATATATATATATATATATATATATATATATATATATATATATATATATAGTTTTTCATATTATGCAGTAGACCTCTCTCTCAATCAGTTTCAGTACAACAACCAGTACAACAACTAAAACTTTTTTTTTAATTAAACAATAAATGTCTCTTCCTTCCACTTAAAAGCCTTTGTAATTCTAATTTAACTTCAATAAAATAGACTTCAATATTCAATTGGGACTATGGTGTATTAACAGACAGATTGCCCTGGAAAATAGGAATAACTCTTAGGCTCCATCCTCACATACACAAGTATTTTTGAAAACAAGGTTTTTCTCTGTGTTTGCATGCATTAAGAGGCCCATCCACATGAAAGTGTCATTTTTTGTCTCTCAAAATGAAGATTTTCCATAGTGCTCTCCATGTCTCAATGCATGCAAACCTCTGGCTGAATTTCAAATAGTTTTTTGCTCCCTGTATAGTGAACTACATGAGTATATAAGAACAAAACTACAACATCTACACACAAAGAGCACTGACACACAGTAAGTACTGTTCTATTACAAATATATTTTACTCTTAACATGGAATCCATAATTTAATCATTGTATTATACAGTAATTTAGAATTCAAAATTCATCCTTCATCATGCCATACAGAGCTAGCATGCTAATGCATGTGTGGACTAACATATTTTCAAAAATGGAGGGAAATCTCTGTTTTCAAAAAAATATCCGGAAACCTGTGCATTTTAAGGGTGTGCATGTACCTTATAAACTAGAACTATTGAATACTTTTCTATAAATAATCAAAATGTGCAAAACCACATTCCACCAGTGCGCCTTCATAGTCTTTTGTCCGTAGTGAGTAGGCTGTAGGCAAAGCTCGCAACAAGAAGCTTTGCCTCTGTGCCTTGGAGCTGAGGCAGTGGAAGAGGGGAGAAGGAGAGGCGTATGTGAATGAATTAGACTCGCAAGAGATACAGAACCAGAGAGTTTAGCTGCGGTCAGACCGAACGCCAGTGAAATTTGCCTGGCGACAAAGCCAGTTCCTTTGAAAGTGGAAAGATGTGGGAACAAAACATTAATTCTGGTGATATTTAATTTCATTTTACTTTAAATTCATGTGCTAATTCACAAACATTTGAATCAAGAGCCCACAACACAAGAGGTCAATATGTGGTCTCTTAATTTCTGGGGGAAAAAAAATTCTGGATGGAGGAACTGCTAATTGGTACAGTTTCCTGACATCCAATTTAGCCAATGGCATAAAAAACTAGTTAGCCATCTAGTTAACTTTAGCAGTTCACTGAACCACTACATTCCCTCTGATATCTCATCACACCAGGACCACTCACAATTGCCCCACCACAGCAAACATTGAGGCGAATGTCCGGTACTTTAGTGACCATTACGATGACCTGATCCAGGAAGACTCAGGTAAACAGAAGACTGTGCTGTAGTTAGTGCTGTTTAGCTTTATTGTGATCAGATCTTGTGATCTGTTGTCCTGCAGAGGGGCCTCACCGGTAGCACACAGCACAGTGGGACGCAGCGAGATGAGATCAGGCTTTCCCTATTGGGCACTAACCCAGGAGAGAGAGAGAGAAAGGGAGAGAGAGGCAGAATGGCGTCTCGGTCGGGCATAATTGGCAGTCTTTGTAGAGAGGGGCCCTTGATTTAATAGGCACGGCTGGTGACTGAGGCAGTGGAGTGCGAACAGTGCGGAAATGTGCTGGAGCCTGGAGCCCTCTGGCCCAGCTCCCCTCCCCCTCCCGCTCCCCCCCTCACTCTCTCTCTCTCTCTCTCTCTCTCTCTCTCTCTCTCTCTCTCTCTCTGACTCTTCAGCCCCCTCCTGCTCAGTCTCGGAGGACGACTGACTCAGAGGCTGCCTGCCTTGGCGTTCACACACACACACACCTTATAGTGACAGAGTCTGCTCACTGCAGTACACACATATACTTTACACTGCACACTGCAGTGACTACGCTATGTCTGACAAACCTTTACAGTATACCACAAACAGCCTCCATAGAGAGTAATGCACATACATGTAAGTAAATTGATTATGCCCCATAATAAAGCAGTTTATTACAATTGTCACAAAACACACAGCTCTAAGCAACAGGTAATAATTGCACACCAAGATCACAAGGGTTGTACAATCTCAAGGTTTGTATGATCTCACACTGTCAGTGTCATCTCTTTATTGTTTATTTTTATTTACATTTTCAGCTAAAATGTGTGCGTTATGTTGCATTGAGTGTGCATTGACTGCTAGACCTAACAAATCCAGGTTCTGTCTGACATTCTCTAAAGGTTGGGTTTGAGTATGGGGGCCTTGGCTGTGATGTGACATACTGCCCTTCTGGTGTGATGATCCAGGGGGTGGGTCACCTCTATTAGTAATATAAGGTACACAAACTGCTCACCTATATGTGCAGGACATCCTACAGCCACATGTTTTGCTTCTCATGACAGGACTTCCAACTGTCATTTTTCAGCATCTCCCAGGAATGTCTCAATCAGATTCCAATCATTCCTTGCACTGCCCACTTACCAGATTATCACTAATTGAGCTTTTTATGGATCCGGCTGGAATGCCAGCTGCAGAGTGTGCAGGATCTACAGGCCGAGCTGCAACATCTGTGGGCAAATGTTCTCCAGGATTGCATATGCCAAGTGCTGTGAAGAGATGAAGTTAAAATGTAACTCTTTGGCCATGTAATGAAAACAACTGCTTGCCAGCTGTTAAGCATGGGAATGGACCAATTATGTTTTGTGGTTATATAGCAGCCAATGACACAGGAAACATCTCATGAGTAGAACGGATTCCAATAAATATAAGCAAATTCTGGATGCAAATATCACAAGTCCCAGACTTGAACATCTCTGAATGTCTGTGAGAAGATTTTAAACTTGTTATGCAAGCAAGGTGGACCAAGAAGATACAGTTCATTCAACCATCCCACTACAAGCTCAACCAGCGACATTTGCAGTGTAAAGTCTTTGCTGAAAGGGTCAGACCTTAGATATGTATCAAGATATCAGGGTCAAATACCAGTTAATAACCGGTACTGGATGTAAGGTCATCAGACAAAGAAAAAAGGCTTCTATATATGCATGCACACATGAATAAGCTTGTGTAGGTGTGTGTGTGTGTGTGTGTGTCTGTCTGTGTGTGCGTGTGTGTATGGTTCACATCAGCAAGCGGTGGCGTGGCCTGGCGCGCCTCTGAGTGGGGTGGCTCTGGGCGGCGGGGCTGTGATTAGACCAGGCCAAGGGGACGTGGGTATTGATTGGCATGGTGGAGACACTGGGCTGTCTTCCACGGCGCTCTAATGAGAAGCCCTGACCTCCTCCAGTCAGCAAGGTCGCCAAACCCTACTGTAATTGCACTCTCTCTAATGGCGTCAGTCACGCACTCTCCCCAGCCCCAGTAATGACAATTACCATAATGTTCCTCCGCTTCGCGGGAGCCTCTCAATCACACAGCGCTTCAGCCAGGGATCTGGAGCGCTGACGCGCGAGACCAGAATACACACGGATGCCCTGACACATTTTGAACGCTGCTCAGACCTGCAGACATGTGCGTATATGCTCAAACAGAAGTTAAGCTTCTTGTTGCAAATGAGTTCCTTTCACGTACCAAACCAAGCTTGTGCCAGAGCAATACGTCAATAGTGCTTGAAGTTTACCAATGGATCAATGATCAGATCGATTGTCAGAGCACTATCTTTGCCCCTCACAAATAGCAAAAACGGACTCATTGACCTGCGTGGTTCTTGAGACACATTCATATTCTCTTTCAGTAGAACATATATGTCACCAAGTATCTCCACAACAATAGCAACCCAGGACCTGCTCTTCTGCTGTCTATGCAAGCTACACCGAACATTGTACATTTGCCTTGCTTATAATTTGCAAGGCCTCTTATGAAACACAAGCCTTCAATTAAGCCATTGATCCATGGAGTCCACAAAAAGCGAGCTGTGATATTTAAGCATGTAGTGGAAATCTACCCACAGAACCAGAGCTGAGGCAGAGTGGACTTTGACCACCTTGGTGTGAGGGGAACCTAGCTGATCAAAGATACCCAGTGAAAATACAATGCTTTAAACTCCAGATAAAAAGATGAATAAGGTCAAAGTTACCTTAGGCCTAAGAGCTGGCGCAAAAAGCACACAATGCATTTTCTGCACAGTACTCACACATGCGTTTGGAGTGTGTGTGTGTGTGTGTAGAGGCGTTGCGCAGGTGAGGGGGGTTTATGGCCATGTGCCGCGCGAGCTTTATGGTGTTTGGTGAGAGAGCGCGAAAGAGCAAGAGAGGGAAGAGAGTGTGCTCAGCTCTGCACGTCACAGATTTACTGCTACGTCTCTAATTTCAGCTGGCCGACGTATTTAAGAGAGCCACTCGTAAAAGGCGGCAGAGGAGAGAGAAAAAAAAAAACAGAACGAAGGCCCAGGCCGGACGCTAGCTAAATCAGAGCAGGCACAAAGAGGCAGGCGTCTGAGAGGTATTGACCCCGCATCGATCGGGAGCCTGCACACACTGCTATTGACCAAACAGGGGAGAGACCTGGGGAGTCAACACACACTGCGCCCAACTATAGTGGAATAAAAAACAACCCTATACACAGCATGTACACACACACACACACTCACACATTCACGCTCACTGACCTTGTGCACGGTCAGCCTCCTGCAGGCGGATGGTTGCAGGCTTGTGTTTACGCGTTGTGTTGTTGCATCCCGTGGCTTGTGTCCTTAGCCTTCACTGTGAAGCTTTAGGGCATTGCCTATATGTTTTGAAAATCTGGTAGGAGTTTTTAGTGAGTGAAATTACCTTCTTTTATTGGAAAAGTTCTGCACCACAAATGTCTGAAATGAATAACATATTTCCATATCAAACTTTGTTTAGGTTCTGAACTTTTGGCATGTAAATTTGCACCTTTGAATGCTTTGGATGCATTGATCTCAAAAGAGGCAGTCCTTCATAAAGTACATGTATTTTGTTATTGTGTTTAAGTAGAGTTGTGTGGAGAAGTTTGGGTTTCCAAATTGTACTTTTTGTTCATATTTGATTTTTTTTTAAACAAACATCAATATTTCACCATCCAAGTATGTTGAACTGTCCCTATTCATATAGACAGAACCCTACTCTGGAAGTAACTGCCCAGTGGTTTTGAAAAGATGGATAATGAGTGAACAGACTTGCCTAGAATCACACACTATCACAGAATCACAAATAAAGGGGCTTCAAATGGTTATTTAGCAATGGCAGGAAAGAACAAAAAGAACCATGTTTGTAATAACCATGTGTGTTAGCAGGACAAACCTTTTAACCCCTTCAGCCCCATTTAGCTCTGTATGTGCTCATGTGCAAAATCACTACTTAAAATTGTTCTAGAGGCAACCCTGCCTCTGGGGTGGAATAAACACAATAAATTCTTAGAGAATATTTTAAAGAAATTCTCAAGAAATGTTTAAGTTTGTTCACTGGCTGGCTAAGTAACATTGTGCAAGACAACCATCAAGAATCCTAATGTAGCCACTGAACATTAGCATTAAAGCTGCATTTACATGATGGAATTGAAGACATGCCTCTTAGTGTGACATTGTTGCATGAAAATGTTGTGGAGATTTTCATTTTCGTATGCAGTGATTGGATAGAAGCTGTATAATGCTACCTTAGAAGCTAGCAAGATAGATTTCCATGCAGTTTTTGAGAAACCAACACTGTATGAAAAAATTATTAAAAATAACAAAATCTCAAACTGAACTGCACACCTTTTATACAATGCATCCTCATATACAGCTCCGCCTACTGGTTCTTTTCATTGGTTTTTATCTGAACCAATTGCATTTGTTCTGCCTCAGAGACAGCACTGCATCCAACTGTTTTGAGTAGTGATTTTGCACAAGCTCTTTATGAGTACCCACACTCATTACTATCATTATATGCATCAGTTTCATAGGCCCGAAAATATTACCCTGTTAGATTCCACAAAATATGATGAGCTAAACAGCAATATGACCAATTTGTTTTTTATTATTATTTTGTTTAAAACCTTAAAGGTTTAGTGAACCTGCACTGGATATAAAGGTTCTTTACACTTATATCTCTTTTATGAACATGGTTCTTTGTGGAACCAAACATGATTCTTCTATGGCATCAATTGAAGGACCATTTGAAGCACCTTTATTTTCAAGAGTGCTGCAACTTAGCCACAAGTCCCAGATCATATTAAGTAACCAAAAGCTTTAATATGGAGTTTTTCTCTATTTGGCTGCTACATAACAGACCTGCTGTTAGACCTGCGAATGGGATGGAATAAAATCTATGTTTATTAGAAATAGACTACAAATAGTCAATGATCACCACCCCAACCCATTTCATCCCCAAATCCCCAATCCATTGCGAAATATTGGAGTATTCCTGTGTGGATTTGATTTCATTCCGTCTGTTGGGACAAGGCTGTTAGTGAGGTCAGGATGTTGGGTGATAAACATCTCACCTCATTCCAAAAGCATTGGATGGAGCACTATCATTCTAGAGAACACAGTTCCACTGCTCTACAGCTCAATTCTGGGGGCTTTATACTATTCTAGCCCATGCCTGCTATTATGTATGGTGCCAATAGATTCATGTTTATCTGCTCCAGAAAGTTTTATTCTATTAGCAGTACGTATCTACAGAAGCTAGACAAGCTGTGCATTTGTACATCTGTGTCAGCAAAGGGTGCAACTTAAAGTATTAAATGTTTTTATTAGAAGGGGTTTTGACAAATAACGAATATATACAAAAGAAGAAGAGAAGAAAGCAAACTTTAGAAATTACAAAATTACATTTATATATGACTTCATATTTAATTAACTTTGTGGCATATGCAAAAGGTTGTCCACACCAAAAATGTAAAGTCCCATCACTTGCCATGTGTCATAACACACACTGACCTGTGAGATGCATGTGAGGCCAGACAATTTATTGATATGCCACCTGTCACAATCATTACCACATACTGAAGACTCCACGTGGATGGTAATGCCTTATATTAAATATTCCCAGTGCACACATGACATTACAGATTACAGGAATATTAAATGTCCACACAACTTCAGAAATAGAATATCCCACGCACTTGGGACCCACTATCATGCCTTGCTCGTTCACTCATAACCTCACTCATAACACCTCAGAACTTATACTGTGTTGATGCCAAGTCTTCATACCAAAAATTATTTTGTATTTGTAGATGCTACTCAGAGCATGTACTGCATTGTATTCTGATGCTACAATGTTTGTGCTAACACAACCATGGAATAAGCTAAGCAGCAAAAGAAGGTAAGTGATACCTGCAAGAAAGGGAAGGCTGTAAAATAAGTTAGATGTCATTGCAACCAATGCTGCACAATTGAAGGGTGCACCACCACCTTTCGCTCAGCTAAACCTTCATGCAATCATATGAAGGTTTTGATTTGCCTTTGATCTTACCAGCAGAATATGAGCAAATATTTTTTTTCTTTCACATCCCATCACGATGTCCACAGCTCCCAATCACTGCCTTTTCTAAATAAATAAATAAATAAATAAACATTCAGCATTGTGTAATGGTTGCATGTGCTGAGCAGACAAAGACAAGGGAAGCGGACACATTTGCAGGGGGTTAGGATTTAATAAACTAAAGAAAACAAACCATGGATAGAGACAGACAATGGAACTCAAACTAACACAAGATAAACACTAGACAAAGGAACCACACGGTAAAACACTAACACAACGTACTCACAAAACAACAACTTCAACTATAACAACAAAGGCCTGACAAGGAAACACTGAAACAGAGGGTCATAAATAACAAGACAACATTAGACACACCTGGAACTGGATAAGGAGGGCAGGATTAATATGAGACACAGATAGGAATGGGTGGAGCAAGGGCAACCAAAACAAAACAAAACAATACACATGCTCAGAAGCACATGAGGAAAAGACAAAACACAGAGAGATGGGAAGACAGAGGAGATAGACAGGATGGATACATACTACCGTACTAACCTTAAGCCGAAACACTTGAATATCTGATGCCTTGATGCCTCTTGACATCACTTACTTTTGTTTTCAGCATTTAAGACTTAGAGTAACTTATAGATACTAAATGTTAACTAAATGTTAATGGGAATTTTAGTGAACTGTAAGTTAAATCTCTTAGGCCTGATGAGCCCGGCTAATTTTAGCGTTTTTGGATATTGTTCGTGATAAAAGACAGACTTTCATACACAACTGTTTATCGTCCCTGTAGTGCGGTGCTTTCCTGACCCCGACTTTCTAAATTAGCATGTGGAAGAAGAACCACTGTTGAATAGAAGTGTACCTGAGAAGAGTTCATGAGGCCTTTCTCTTTCTAGCAGATTGGCTTGAGTCTGTTTATGTTCTTTAGCACTGTTAACCTGCTGTAGGTAGCCTTCAGATGCATACTGCAGACTATTGTCTGTTCACTCAAAACATGGACTATTAATTGAAAGGTTAATAAGATCTTAAATGCATGAGTTACAACAGCAACTGAAGTGGTAGGGCTTAGTGAAGGGTCAGCTGGCTGATTTGTTTGACCTGTTGCTCCCATATAAAAACTAGCTGTGGCTAATTTGCAAGATAATCATGTATCCTATAATGTACCCTACATGAACATCATCTCATAATATGCTGAACAAAGTAGGAACAAAATAACTGTATTCATGTTATTGCATACTTAAATAATACAGGAAGATGACAAAATCCTGCACCTAACAACTGGGATTACACATAGGGCCCACTCCTTTTCCAATCTAAGGTTTATCTAAAGTAATAGATGTACTAATGAAACCACAAGGGGAAGAGTGTGTTGCGTGATATGACCATGCTGCAGTCACTGTTGGTTGCTGCTGTGTCCTTGCAAATGTTGATCAAAAGCAATTGAATTAACATAAGTAATAGAAAAGTCCCTCACATGAAATCACACTGTCATGTTCTTGAATCAAAATATCACAGTGATGCCATGCATTATTGAGACCAAAACAAGTTTGAATACAAATAGTATTGAGATCAAAATAAGTATGATTACAAATACTACTGAGATCATAACAAGCCTGATTACAAGTACTATTGAAACCAAAAAGCACGTCTGATTACAAATATTGGTGACACCCCACCAATTCTAGTTATAAATACAGTTGAGACCAAAACAAGTCTGAACACAAACACCATGGAGACTAAATTGAGTCTGATTACTAATAATACTGAGACCAAAAAAAGTCCAGACTTTTATATAGTACAAATATAGATGAAACCAAAACAACATTGTAATTACAAATATATCTGCATTTTTTTTTGCAACATTTGCCATGCCTTTATGCTCTACATTTGAAATTCTAACAGGTTGTGAGGTTGAATTTAACATAGGAGCATTGCTTTATAGATGCAGTATGACACAAACTAAGTTTTTATTACAAAGAAAACAAATATCCTCCCTGTATTGTTTTGTAATTTCTTTACATAATAGGAATTGGAAATGCCCGCTAAATAAATAAATAAATAAAATTATTGTTCTTTTGTTTCTCTTCTTTGTGCTCTCTCTCTCTCTCTCTCTCTCTCTCTCTCTCTCTCTCTCTCTATCTCTCTGGCATGACTCTTGGCCGATCAGGAGCACTTCCTTCCTGCTCATCCTCCACTGGTGCAGGTGACAGGAGCCCAGAGACCTGCCAGGGCACACACACAAACATACACTTACACACACAGGCCAGATGGTCCCAGACCCCAGTGACAGTCAAGGTGGGCTAGAACCCAAAGAGCAGAGCAATGCATCTCTGTCTGTAGCTTCACCAACATATCTTTCTTTATCTCTTTTTTCTTTCTCCCTCCCAAAGTTTTTCTCCCAGACCACTCACCCCACCCTGCTATGCCATACCTGCTAAACATTTTAATCACAAATGAGTCATGAAGTTGCCAGTCTCTGTGTAAATACCAGTGAGGGTCACCAAAGCTTTGTCAGAGCAAAATCTCCACTCTGCAGCTGCAGTCAGACCAAACAATCCAAATTTCAGAGTTCACTTACACTGGAAATGATACAAGAACACAAAAGGAGAGTTAACTTCTAGTACTGTTAAGTTAACTGACTACTAAATATGTTAATCAACTTTTTGCTCCACTTTAAGCTAGATGAAGGTTTGATGTGACCATTACTCGACTAAAGGTTAAGCACTGCCCTCTCAGGGTGTGTTCACACCTCTCATTTGGTCCAAACCAAAATAGTAGGTGTGAAATACGCCTTGAAACTAAGGACCAACATTTGATTTGGTGTGTTTGCAGTGTGAAAAGACTTTTTTGGATGGTTCAGACTTTCAGACCTTTTACAAGGAGTTGAGGCAGGCTGTCGTCACCCATCAGCACCCAACAAAAGAATAAATGTGCCATGGAAGCACATGGGCATGTTTATACAGTATATGACACACATATGCAAATACACACACACACACACACACAGCTTGTCTAGTCCCTGTAGTGAAGTATTGCCAATAGGATCGGACTTTCTGAAGCAGTGAACATTAACCTATGCCATTAAGCATGCCTAATGCCAGTGTTTCCTAGACCTGGTCATGGAGGCACTCCTACCCTGCATAGGTTAGAGCTTCAGAATTGCACAGCTTCAGAATTACACAGATATAGTGTATCTGTCAGCGACAATATTGTTGATGCATGATGAGTATGGTTATGTGTAATTTGTCGAGTACTGTGCTTAAAGTTAATAATGTTAACAGTATAGTCACTAATGAATGTCGACGACATATGACCCTTCACAGACCAATCAGTGTGTTATAGGGAGACACAACCCAAAGATGTAATGACTTCATGACATAGGTATACCCTTTATCATTGAATTCAGGTGTGTCATTCAGTCTAACAGTCCACAGGTACATAGAATTAAGCAACTCCATATTACATTTAGAATGGGACGTCATTAAAGCTCCTGTAGGTTAACCTATGTGTAGATGTACCAGTACTTTTGTCCATGTGTTGTATGTGTTGTATCCAGATCAAATGTGTACAATGTAACAAAAACCTGAATCTTGGTTGAGACCTCAGACTCTGAATGTTCTGAAATGTTCAATGGCAACCAAGCATAAGGACAAACAGTACTAGCTACACCAGTCCCTTCTCAAACCCCACACTGCTTTCACGTTCTGGCTGCATAATGTGCACCAGCAAGGTGCTAGAGGATCAGTCATAGATATTAGTGGAGGGCTTTTGCTCGTTGCTGACGACAACAGGTGTAGAAGCGTCAGTCCCTGGGGCGTCGGACGTGGATGTGCGGCGGGTAATTGGAGGGTAGGGCATTACGTGGATCTGCTGCAAGCTGGGGGTTGAGTTGTGTGTATGTGTGTAGGTGTGTGTGTGTGTGTGTGTGTGTGTGTGTGTGTGTGTGTGTGTGTGTGTGTGTGTGTGTGAGTGTGTGTGTGGTGGGGGGGTGTTCTCTGAAGACGTCGGAAAGACGGAAGAGAGAAAACGGGGGACGAAGGAAGAGAGAGTGGGAAAGACAGAGGAGGGGGGAGCAGTGGAGGAGAGAGGGAGGAGGGGGGAGGGGGGTCATTAAACTGGAAACCAGGAACCACACGGGAGGTAGAATTTTAAATGATTCCCCCACAGCAACACCGGCCCAGCAACTCTCTCTCTCTCTCTCTCTCTCTCTCTCTCTCTCTCTCTCTTTCTCTCTCTCTCACTTTCTCCTGCTCTCTCGGAGATGCAATTAATTCGGATGGAGGCTGCCAAGAGCGGAGAGAGATGGAGGGATGAGGGGTGCTCTGTTGCAGGCGAGCACTCTCCTCTTCCTCCATTACAGCAGTCTGCAGTCCATGTGTTTGTGGCCTTATGTCTCCTCTCCGTAACCACCAGTAGAACTCTAAATAGCCCTGCTACAGATTAGCCAACAGACAACGCATGAAATGTACCACAAAAATAACTAATACAAATGAAGTCTGAGTGTTTGATGAGAATGTAGGTTTTTAAAACCAGGTTTCATTATTGTTATTACAACTATTATCTCATTAAATTACCATTTAAGCTCTTTGGGTCCAGCTCTTTGGTTCTTCACTCTTCACAGAACCACA
>CM067516.1:12494168-12559168 GCA_034509495.1 Acestrorhynchus altus
GTAGCAAATATGTAAGAGAATCTGAATGTAATATGTAGAAATGTAAAAGCATAAATATTGAATATAACAGCTGTGCTGTTATTTCACAAAACACTCAAACAACAGTTTGGAAAATAATTAAAGTAAGAAATTAAGAAAAGTCATGAACATAACATTCAATAGGTTTTAATGATCACATTTCCTCACAAACATTATTCCTTCCAATGAAACTATTTTTTCTGGCCTGATTGTGTTTGTCTTATGTATTCCTGTCATAATACTTGTAGTTTCATTTTAAATCATTCTTATTTTCTTTTACTTTGGGCATTTCCATCACTATATTTATTGGCATCTACGTATTTCTACTAGGGTGTTCAACAGAATTGTACAGTGTTTATGAGAAAAACAACACAAAAGTGGTGAAAAAACATAGAGTTGCTAACTGTGAATGAATAATAGACAAAACACATTATTCAGTATATACTGTATACACAGTATGCAAGCAACACACAGACTATATTATAATATAAAAGAACAATAATATACAGACAATATACAAATTATGTAGACAAAATTGCAGAAAGTACACAATATAAAATGTGTAGGAGTGCAAACAAGTGTAGAATAAATCAAGTATGGGAATGAAAAATGTGGCCAACAATGTTATGAATGTGAATCAAGGTGTACTATGTGTTTGGAGAAGAAAGGAGTCGCTGTATTTTAGCCAATGATATTACTGGTCAGGTATTTATGAAGGTATAGCATGAAGAAAGAGGCTGTTCCTGTTTCTGGTAGTCTTAAGGTATAAGTTCCTGTAATGCCTGCTTGATGGGTGAATTTGAGAAAGGTAGTGTCCAGGGTGAGAGGAATCTGCAACGATTTTCCTTGCTCATTTCCTGGTTCTTGAAGAGTACAAGTCCTGGAGGGTTAGCAGGATTGCGCCAATGATTTTTTTCAGCTCTCTTTATTTTTCGTTGCAGTCTGCACCTATCCTGTTTTTGTGGCAGTTCCGAACCAGACTGTGATGGATGTGCACAGGACAGATTTGTTGACTGCGGTGTAGAACTGCCTCAACAGCTCCTGTGGCAGACCCAGTCTGTGTGCTGTGACTGCACCACAGCACCATCCATTCAACCTCCCACCCATATACAAAGAAAGTTGCTATCCTGGATGAGTCTAGTCACCATAGTGTTGTCTGCAAACTTCAGGAGATTAACAAATTGGCATTGAGGAGCAATTAACTCATTGATAATGTGTATTTTATAACAGCCTTTTTGACTAATCACAGCAGCTATGGTGCCATACATGACATAGATGATGAATATTTAAATCATCATCTAAGAATATTTAAATCATCATTTAAAGCAAGTAACCTTTAAGCCAGTTACTTTAAGTACCCCATATTCAAGATCTGCTTAAAGTAATCTACATTAGCTTGATGTTAACTTAAATACCCCGATTCACAACTATTCAAACTGTTCAGCACTGATTTTAAAAATTGATGTGGAAAAAAATGAAGCTGAGATTTGCTACTTGCTAGTGGAAATAAGCCATTCCACTTGAATAAATATATAAAATAAAAAATAAATAGCCACTATGCTATAGCTGGATTTTTCTGGTTGGTGGACTACCTCACTCCAGCACTGACACTGGGCAGTTTAAACACTCCAGCAGCACTGCTATGCCCGATCCACTCATACCAACACAACACACAGAAATGCCACCAACAGGTGATGAGAATGACTCGTCACTAACATTATACCTGCTCTGTGGTGGTCCTGTGGGGTCCTGATCATTGGTATGGTTGATCGGTTTTCACGTGCAGAGGTATGGACAACCAGTAGAATGATCCAATCTAGTCTCCACAGAGGTGTTGCTTGTGAATTTAATGGGTTAGAATCATCAAGGCTATATCCTTGTTACTTAGAGTACATCATAGTGCCATATTCCATTGTACTAGTTGCTTTTGAGTTGAGATTTCAAAATAGGTGATTGTTGCATTATATTTGAACTGTATCAATGGGACAAATAGGGGTAAAAATGATATTCTATGATATAGTTGTCATTAACATGATAATGGATTCCACTTTAAATAGTGCTGTAGTGACATTATGGAGCCATCCAGCACATTAGTTGAAAACTGAGACTTGCTACATGATTGCTAGTGGAATTAAGCCATTCCACCTTAAACTGTGCTGTAGTCCATTACGGAGCTGGTTGCCATTATATGAACTTGTTGCTACCTTAAGTACATCATTTTGCAACTGTATTCAAGATCTAAAATATCTTGATGTAAAGTAACTTGAGGCTAAAAGTATTTTTAAAAAGTAATTATTTTACTTAACAAGTAGCAAGTCTCAATTAAAAATACCATAATTAATTTAGCCAACCAATTTATTTAGTTAACTTACTGTGTCTCCTCAGTCTGTTCAAGCACAACTCATTGTGTGTATAAGCTCTCCCTAAATGTGATAGAACTCTTCCTTCTTCTTTCACAATATGTAATCTGACTCAAATTATGTCCTCACTACCTATGTAGTTGTGAAATTGCAACACCTCCGCCCAAACAGTATATGATCTGTCTGACCTAAAGTCATTTAAATTCAGCAACTGATTACACAACTCTCTATTAAACATGCTTTCACTGTTTAATGATTTTTTTTTTGTAGTATTTTTAAGTGCACTATGTAGGGACCATGATGTGATTTGAGATAGGTTCAACAGTCTTTTCTCAGAAAGAGGAAAGTAGGTTTAATTGTCGAGATTTACCTTTAGGATTGTTTCTGCACACACCTGTTTTTTTCTGAGACACAGCTCCACAGTAATGTGAACTTAAACCTCATTTTATAGCTGATTCAATCCTCTAAAACATATTCTTGCCAGTTGTTTTTTTTATTTTATTTTTAAATGTATACATTTATTATCCCTATATTTTCCTTTACCACAATATCACACAATATATGTGCAAAGACATTCATATCAAGCGCCAAAGCTTTTTTATGACTAATGTTGGAATGCCAGAGACACATATATGCCATTACAGGTCACTGCACTGATGCTCCAGCCAGGTCTTTTTGTTAAAATGCTGTGATCAGCCATAATATTATGACCACTTCCTTGTTTCTATATTCATTAATCAGCTTCTTTTACCATAAAGGAGCACTTTGCAGTTCTATAGTTACAGAATGTAGTCCATCTGTTTCTCTGCATACGTTTTAGTCTCCTTTCACCCTAATATTCAATGGTCACAACCCCACAGGACCATTACAGAGCAGGTATTATGTGGGTGGTGGGTCATTCTTTGCACTCCAGTGCCACTGATATGGTGGTGTGTTAGTAGTGTGTGTTGCGTTGGTATGAGTGGATCAGACACAGCAGTGCGGTTGGAATGTTTAAGCACTGTCCACTATTAGACACTCCTACCAAGTTGCTCCATCTGGCAGATGTAAAGACAGAGATAGTGGCTCATCTGTTTGGGATAGCCATCCTCTAGTCCAGGGGTGTGAATCCGAATCCACAACAGGCCAGTGTGGCTGCAGGTTTTCATTTTAACAGCCAGCAGTGACAGATGATTTGACTTGCATAATTAATTGGCCAGTCTTCAAAGAACTTATCACATGTGCTTCCATTTGGCATGAATTAATATCACCATGTCGGTGTCACTGCAGTGCTAAGAATGACCAACCACCCGACCAACCACCCAACCACCCACATAATACCTCCTCTGTGGTGGTCCTGACTTTTCATAATGTTATAGTCTGGTATACTGTAGTAGTCTACTGAGTCATGTGAAGAGGTATGGGCAACCAGAAGTATGACTCTAGAGAGTATATATTCTCCCATGTTGCCCATCAAGTCAATGGGTTATAATCATGAAGGCTATGTCCTTAGTTCTTCAAGAAGACTGGTACTGGTACATAACTGTACCATATTCCACTGTAGTTCTTGATTTTGTGTTGAGATTTCAAAATGGGTGATTAAAACACAATAGAATAAATAATATATTCCATGATATGGTCATCACCAACACAGTAATACATTATATGTATAACCTGTTAAGTAGCTCTAGGTCACATTTCTGGAAAACAAGAGAATCAGAAGTAGATATTATATGGCATAGCTGTAAATAATGCTTTTTGTCACCTTTATTTTACAAAATGTATTTTGGATGGCTGATCTTTGTGTGTGCTCCTCATTAAGGGTCAGTATAGAGTGTTGGGCGCTGCTTCCTGCATGGGGAAGAGCTCCACAGCGACAGTGACACATCAGCCTATCCCCGCCTGCAGCAGCTCATTGCGTTTGCCCCCTCACGCCTCAGCTCCAATCCTGTACCCTCAGGCACTGAGCCTGCTGCTGCTGCCCACAGCACTGGAGACTCGCTGTCCCCTCTTTCACGACCCGAGGAGGGGTGCAAGGTCACTGCCCAGAGCTGCTGGAGTTTTGGGCTGGAGTTCTGTCTTTTGTCCTAGTACAATGTACAGAAACCAAGAACATTCATCTAGAGACACCACTGTTTTGGAACTGGAGGAATGGACACCGGAGAGAAGAGTAGGGAAATGTGTGATTCATGGTTAGACCACATCACACATTCTGTCCTTGTCAACTTGGAAAGAATTGCTGTTCTCCTTAATGAGGATACGTCCCATCTGTGTATATACTAATACACTCATTGCACACTTTATTAGGAACATCTGTACAGCTACTCATTCAGGTGCAGCTTCTAATCAACCAATAATATGTCAGCAGTAAAATGCTTCTCATTCATTCATTCATTCATTCATGCATTCACTCATTCATCTTATCTAACCTGTTTATGATGATGATGGCCCTTCGTCAGGACACCAGTCCATCACAGGTAATGTTCATATCAGCCATAAAGATTGGGAAAACTGATTTTTTAGATTGACGTGGTTGTTGGTGCTAGACAGGTTGGTTTGAGTCTGGAGCACTGTGAAATTAAGTGAAATAAAGAGAATACATCAAGTGAGTGGCAGTTTTGAAATGGATAATGAATGACAGAATGATGACAGAAAAGCCACAATTAATCTGAATGCAAAGTCCAACCTTGAGGTGGTTGGGCTACAACAGCAGAAGTCCAAGTCAGGTACCAATTTTGTCAGCCAAGAATGGAAAGCTGAGGCTGCAGCGGACACAAATCTGCACAGGTGAATCTGCTCAGCAAATCTGTACAGGTGAAGATTGGATGACTGGTTTGATTTTTTATTTCACTTCACTTCACTTCACTTCACTTCAATTGGCATTTTACCAATTTTGTTACATTGTAACCTGGATTTAAATGTTTGTTTTTTAAAACTGAAATTTGGCATGTGCATATGTATACACCCCCTTTTTTGAAGTCCCTAAATAGTTTTGGTCCAACCAGTTACCTTCAGAAGTCACATGCTTACTTATATGAAGTCCACTTGTGTGCAATCTAAGTGTATCATGATCTGTCAGTATATACACACCTTTTCTGAAAAGTCCTAGAGGCTGCAACACAATTACACAAAAGATGTACAACTAAAAAAACAACACCATGAAGACCATGGAGATCTCCAATCAAGTGAGGGACAACGTTTTTGAGAAGTACAAGTCAGGGTTGGGTTTAAAAAAAAAAATATCCAAATGTCTTATAATCCCCCAGAGCACCAACATATCCATTATCATTAAAATGGAAAGAACATGGTACAACCAACCCTGCCAAGAAAAGGTTGCCAACCAATCCTCTCAGACTGAGCAAGGAGGGCATTAGTCAGAGAGGCAGCCCAGGGACAGGTAACCCTGAAGGAGCTACAGAAGTCCCAAGCAGAGACTGGATTATCTGTTTATAAGACCACTATAAGCTATACACTCCATAGAGCTGGGCTTTATAGAACACTAGCAAGAAAAAAGTCTTTACATACAGACAAAAATATGAAGGCTCATTTTAGGTTTGCCAAAAGGCATGTAGGAGACTCCCCAAATGTATGGAGTAAGGTACTCTGGTCAGATAAAACCAAAATATAACTTTTCAGTCACCAAGCAAAACATGATGCCTGGCGCAAAACCAACACATCTCATCAAACCAAGATCACCATCCTCACAGTGAAACATGGTGGTGGCAGCATCATGCTGTGGGGATGTTTGTCAGAGGGACTGGGAAACTGGTCCTTGTCAAGGGGAAGAGGGATGGGGCTAAATACAGGGATATTCTTAGGAAAGCCTGTTTTTAACAGACCGAAAGCATACTGCTAAAGCAAAATTTGAATGGTTTAAGGGGAAATGTGTAAATGTATTAGAATGGCTAATACAATTAATAAACAGGGATGCACATAACATATTTGGTCTAGTTCTCAAAGGAGCACCTGCAGACATTGTTTGGTACTCACCTTTTACAACATACAAATATCCTACAAGTGCTCATCTTCACTACCCTCCTGGCAGCTCTCAGCACTGCTTTTATCCACGAGGCCGGGATTTTCACGGCATATTTTGCACCACATTTCGGTGCGGTTATCATCTGCCTGGAGCCATACTACCTCCTGGAGCCATTTTTCCAAAAATGCTCATTTTTTACCTTCAGGTTCAGTCTGGTGTTTCTTCGAAGGTGGCAGAACTCCAAATAGTAACTTAAAGTGGCTTGTTTCTTGGACATTTTGGGGAATCGATGGATACATTAAAACCAGTGAGAAAACAAGCTGGTTATGGCATACACTATACCTTGGTACACAAACGCACTTCTCATTGTATTGAATGCCGCACAACATTAATTTTGACCATGCATGCGCACCTGCACGCCACATATGTGCACCCCTGTTAATAAAGGCTTATCCTAAGTGACTTGCAGCTGTGATTGCAGCAAAATTCTACACTGACTTTGAGGATGGGGGGTGTGGGGGGGGTTATGTTTTGTCCTATTAGTTCTTTGTGTCACACACAAAAAATCAATCTTCCAAGCTATTCTGTAAATGAAATGATGATGCAAATGCAAATCCTTTTGTCAAGAAGGAATACTTTCTCAAGGCACTGTATAAATGAAAGCTTACTGTAGTTTTACCAGAAGACTCAAATGCCATGCCTACAATATTATATACATACTTGAATTATCACATTTTTTGCATGCACCTTTTATTTACATAATAGAAAACATCACAAATACCACTCAGACAAACTGATTTCAGAGCTTCTTAATATGCAACTGCTTTAAACAAACCTCAGTCAGAAAAGCAACCATTGTTGAGTCATCGTTAAGGCTAAAAACATTCATTAACTAAAAAAACTAGTATTTATAGTATGCAATATTTTATATTTATAGTAAGCAATGACATCAAATGTAGGCCCACTATACTGGGTCTTGTCAGGTTAAAGAACTGACGTGAAAGAATTGATGTAGCTCTTGGTATTTTTGCACTACATTTTACTTGATGTTTTCAAAGCAATTAGAATGATCTTTTCAGTGACTTGTTAGATGTTCTTTTTGCTTTTGGGCAATTCATTTCCTGTTCCGTGCAGCACTGAACATCTACTTTGGCGTGGTCCTCCAGCGTCGCCGGGCTATGCTGGCTCTCAGTGCTGTCTTGGCCAGGGCCAGAAAGAGGAGGCGAGTGTGGGGGTGGGGGAAGGGTGTGCGTGCTGGCCGAGAGGGCGAGCAGATCAGCGCCGCTTCGTGTCTGCAAGGTGCTGATAAGATTCCAGGATTCTCCCACTGTGACAGGTCTGCTCAAACTGACCTCCTCTACACATCTACCCTGCTAAACCAGCCTCAGCACCCAGCACAGCCTCCATTACGACTGCTTCCTACTAACCAGCACCTCTACTTCCCTTTTAGTTTAGTAGCACTTCCTTGTTTGCATCACATCTACTTCCTCTTTATGCCAACTACTTCCTTTGGAACATAACAACCACAATAGTCTACTTCCTGTTCATCATTGCATTCCTGTGAGGAAAATGATGAACAGAAATTGGATAAATTGATCCCATGATGTAATGGTGTTGATTTTAGGTTAAGCACCATTTTTGAGATATTCCGTACAGTATTACGGACTGTTCTGTAATTAGTCTTGATTGTTCGTTCATTTCCATTTATAGATGAGGTGATATGATCATGTTATGTGTAGTAGCTAACATATGCAATAATGTTGAAGTAGCTGTGCTTGGCAACAGATACCAAAGCAGGGAAGTGTTAACACTGTGAAAAGTCATGCTATGAACTATCTGCTTTACTTTCTGTTTGAGGCAGCCATGGTTTAGTAGTTAGGGAACTATCTTTGCCACAGGAAGGTAGTCAGTTCGATTTGTTGAACTGGTAGGACAGGACTTAAGTGCCCTTGAGCAAGGCACTTAAGATCCCAACTACTCCCCTGGCACTTTGGATAGGGCGGCCCACCGTCTGGGCACTGTGTGGATGGTTTAAATGCGGAGGACAAATATCCCTGCATGCAAGCACAGTGGGTCTATATGCATGTTTACATTTACTTATTTATATAAATCAAAAAATATTTCAGTCAATATTTCGGTTCAAATGTGAACAAACCCTACACCAATGAAATGCCTGTGGGCTTTAGACCCTAGTTTCAGAACTGTTCACTGGTATAGACTTTGTGCTGTTAACAGGTACAAGATTGGAACCTTTTGCTATCGGGTCATTGGATCTAATTCCGCTTCAGTTCTCTTTTTTGCTTTAAATGATACTTTCACTGCACAGCTTATTTATATGAAGCCTTAATAATTCTTTAGTGACATTACACAATGTAAACACATGATTGACAATGACCAATGGGAACTCCAACAGAAGTTAGGTATAGTTGAGGAGTTTAGAGGCAGCCAACAGCTGCTGTATGATGGTTTTGCCTGATTTATTAATTCCATCTTATTAGCATCTTTTTGGGTCATGAACATTTATTACTGTTGTGTTGCCATCCTTTACTATTATGTGGCAAAACAAATATTTCTATTACATTTACAGTGTTTCACTAATAACCTGATTTTCAAAATATAGTGTCCAAACACAGGATACAAAACACAAATTCCAATCACAGCATCCTAAACACAACATCCTAAACACAATGGTCCAAACAGAGCACCCAAAACATCACATCCAAACACAGCATCCATAACAAAGCAATCTAAACATAGGGATCAAAACAGTGATTCAAACACAGCATCCAAACACACAGTGGTCCAAACACAGCATCCAAAACATCATATCCGAACACAAAATCCAAAACAGAACATACCGAGCACAACATCCAAACACAGCATTCAAAACATATTGTCCAAACCCAACATCCAAAACACAATGGTCTAAACACAGCATCCAAAACATAATTTCCAAATACAGCCTTCAAAACACAACAACCAACACAGCATCCAAAACATAATTTCCAAACACTACCAAGCAGGAATAGAACAATATCCTCATGCCTTCATGTCCTTCACTGTTTAGAGGTCTCTCCACTATTCAAACACCTTGCCAGGTGTTTAAATGTCTTCAGTCAAACCAGAGAGCTAACAAACCACGAGGTAACATTTGCTGAATTTGACAAAATGTTTACAGGTTTAAAAATCATATACAGTGTTCACTAATCATGTACAGCATCTACTAATGATAGCAGCTCTTAACTAGCTCTAAAGCACAGGGCATCAGTTTCACAGTTTAGAACAAAACACAATATTTACCTGTTTATCAGATACGGTCACTTCATGCCCTTCAACTTCTTTATACTCCATAACTGGAGGGGCTTTTTAATCTTACTTGTCTTTGCCTAGTTCTATTCTCTGTAGTTTTGTTGATCAGAATTGGCAGTTGTCTCTGCCATTATATCTTTGAAGAACTAATAGTTGCAGTGGATCAAATTCACAGCAACTGCACCTGCCATGTGCTATTGAGGTGCAAGATGATTAACAGGGAAGTAGCTATACCTGTTCCCCTGATTGGTTGAATGGAGGATGGTCTATTTCATTTGTTTGTTTTCTGCCATTTTTCTCACCATCTTAACTTTACTTTTTGTTTTTACCCATGCTACCTTGGCAGGTTATGCCCAAAGACATTTGTTTTTCTTTCCATCTAAAGAAAGAAATCTAATACAATGCTTTTGTACATATAATACAAACAAATAAATATATACAATACAAAACTTTTCCATAATATACAGTACGTACTGTAATATTTCATATTATGTACTTAAGACAGTAGAGCTACAATAAAATAAGCCAAGTTAAACTACGCTAATGTTTGTCTTTTAATTAAACATGCAGTTACACAAAAATGCATTTTGCAACTGAAGGAATATTGAAATTGATTATCGGTGTAAATTGAAGTGGCGTTAACTCAGGGGACAGTAGAAAACCTGATATTATGGGTCAAAACAAGGCATGATAGTGGATGGGTTAGCTGTGCAGCCATTTATATTGCCTCAATTCACAATGTCACATGTACTGGGAAAATGTCACAGAAGGCATTACCACCCACAGTGGACAGCACAGTGGCCACTCATAAGTGTTTAATTATTGTGATTGGCAGCATCTGGTTCCAAATGAACAGACAAGCAGCTCTGGCAGAAATCATTCATCTACCTCCATATCCTGCAGGTCAGTGTTCTTTAGCTTTCATGGGATATGAGGGCAGAAGACCCACCAAAGTGCCTCAGTTAACACTAAAACACCAGACACAGGTGAGGGTCTTGTGAGGTTGCTAACTGGACCCTAGACCGGCAACATGTGGCATAATCCAATCCATAGTACCAGTTGTTCTGGGGAGATGGTAGGGTTTGTGTGGATCCCAGTTGACAACAAGACACTGTAGAGGCTGGTGGTGTTTTTAGACTGGTGTGGGATTATTCTTAAGGCATGGGTTGGGTTCACTGGTCTGCCTTAACATGTCATTGACAAGTATCCATTATGTTTCACTGGTTGGTGACCATTTGCATCCCTTCATGGACTAGATATACCTCCACAATGATGGGATATTCCAGCATGATAATACAACATACCATTGGGCTCAAGTTGTCCACAATTGGATCAAGGTATGTGGCCTTTTCTGAGTACACTGACCAGTGTTTAGTGTCACAAGATAGCTTAAACAGGTGTGGGCGTTCACAAGCCACCCCACCAGGTAACGACACTTAATAATCAAGTTACATATTTCTATACCATGATGTTAGTTTCCCAAAATTAATTCACGGTTTAGAAACTTTTAAATCGATCCAGCTAATAGAACTGACATTCACCAGTACCTTAGCAATGTTACCATGAGGTAGTTTAATATTGTCTCTTAATATTCTTAAATGTTACAATCAAGTAAAATGTGAAAAAAATATAATTTACAAATATTATTTGTATATTATTTTAATTACTGTATTTATTATTTAATATATTTTTTATATTCATTGGTAGCTTGAGTTTTTGATGTTTCATGTACACGCAGCATGTTTCCCAGGAGGAACAATTGAGTTTACAAAAAGTCCAGAGAATGAATATGTAGTATGTCAAGACCTGAGCTGTATATACAGTTTAGTGTAATGCTTGTGTTCTGTACAAAACCTGGAGATCATTTATTTACACAGCTAATGTTCTTACACCCATATTAGTACTGTGTTCTTTACACACACATATGCACATTCCCAGGCAAACATTCTCATTTCAGTGTTTATGGCTGTACTGACTGGAAAGTATGGCCTTCCTCTCAGTGTCCTATATATTCACACTGACCTAAAGGAAAAAAAACATTTTCACGCTCTCTCACGCCAACACACACACACACACACACACACACACACACACACACACACTGCATCCACCACTAACAAGCACAACCACACTGCCCCCTGCACCTCCCTCCCTCCCTCCTCTTTCGTTCTTTCTTTATCTCCCCCCCCCCCCCTCTCTCTCTCTCTCTCTCTCTCCTCTGTGATGGCAGGCTGGGCAGTGAGCTGTGTGGCTGGGAGGAGGCGAGGACGCCGCGGTGCACATTAATAATGCAGCGCCTCAGCTTCCTCCCAGCACCGTGGCCATGGCACCGGCCCATCGCTGTCACCAGGGGGGAGCTGGGAACGCTCCCTCTCTTTCTCTCTTCTTATCTCTCTCTCACTCTCCCTCTCTCTCTCTCTCTCTCTCTCTCTCTCTCTCACACACACACACACACACACACTCACACACACATTTCCTCTCACTCTCCGCACTCTCTCTCACACAGAAAAACCCCACCAAACTGGGGCCCCCACCAGAGATTCGCTTCATTACAGATCCCCCCACGATGGACCTGAGCTCATTACAAGCTGAGGACTCTATCCAGGATGGAGCAGCACAGGCCCATGGCTGCCACTCTTACTATTTCTCATAATATGACCCCCCTCAAACCTTAGCTTACAGACCATACACACGGTTCTGCATTTATACTCTTAACTTGCACTACTTTCGCTGTTCTTACTTGCAGATCACTTACAAGGGTGAGATAGCTTGACATTTCAGCTTTCTCCTCACTCACTTTCATTATCCATGTTGATGATGGTTCTTGTTACTAACCTGATAGTTTGGAGAAAAAGCAAATGTACTTACCCCGAATGAAGTCAATCAGCCAGCACATATTCTGGCATCCTGGGTGTATCCTGGAGCTGCAAGTGTAATGTAAATAATGGTACATCTTTTAGCCACAATGGCATGTACATTTTAAGAAACAGAGGTATGATGTAAGTACAGTTTTTTACTCAGAAGTGCAGTTTTCATAAATGTTCCCTCAACAGTACAATACTGCACTTGTGGTAAATAATGGTACCTTAAATGATACATAAAACATGGCTACATTACTGTACTTGTATTGAAAGGTACTTTATCTCAATAGGGTGCTGCCCCAGGGGCAAGCATTGCACTTTTTGTACTTTTGTCCAGTTTCATAAATATCAGTACAGTTATACGTTGCAACAAACCACATAAACAATCTGTTTGAAAGCCTTAACTGGTTTAACAAGTTTTAATCAGGCATGCAGTTTGGACAACGCTAACTGATGTCCACAAGCTTTCATTACTGGTCCACTACATTAGCCTCATATCTCCAGTGCAAAACTAACAAAGCAAATATCAAGACAACAAATATGTCTTGGTTGCTTTACTACATTTGGAATAAGCATAAAAGTCTCAAATTGTTGTTTTGCTGAGCCATCACTTTACACCCATGTGTTTTCCACTCACAAATACGGACAGTCTGTTCACAGTAGGCGCAGCACTTGCACTGTTCCCGCCTGGTGTCAGGAAGTCCCAGGATAAGTGTTGGAGTGCCTCCTTACTGCCTCTCTTGAGGTTCTGCTGCAACTCCTGAACTCTCCAGAGGCTTCAAGCACTCTCTCTCCCTCTCTCTCTCTACTTCTATCTGTGTATCTCTTTCTCTCCTTCTCTCCACTCCAGTATCACAGTCTTGCTTAAGAAAGCCAGACTGTGGATCTGAGATACTGGTTCTCTATCAATTATTCATTGCTCTCTAATTGTGCTTTTTACCTGTAAATGTCAAACTGTGTGTCAGAGATTTCTCCTCAAAGATACTTTTTGTCTTGAGGAAGAATTGTTGGCTAGTGCAGGGGTGTTGCTCCATTGCCAGTGAGTATCTTCATCCACAGTTAGCAGTCATCCGGCCCATGCTTGATTACTGTGCTCATAAAATATTGCCACTGTCATGCAAAAAAAACTTCTTGATAGGCACTCTTAAAAATAAAGGTGCTTGAGAGATGCCATAGAAGAGCCTGTAAGGAACCACATCTATAACAAAGGTTTACATTTGTATTTAGAACATGTGATGGTTCCTCAGAACTTAGAAAGGTTCTTCACACTCAGACATCTTTCACAAACACAGTTCTTTGTGGAGACAAAAGTGGTTATTCTATGGTATTGCTCAAGAAACCTTTTAAAGCATCTGAGTGCAATTTGAATCGGGAACATGTTCTTTACACTGTCCAAATTTTATGATGAATACACCAATAGAAATGCTCCAAAATGACTTGGAATTATATTTTAACACTGAGTTTTTATTTTGAAATAAGAAGCATTTTTCCTTCAATAAAGTTGCCATTTTGGAGATTTTTTTTGCTTTTTGCTTGTTTTTTTGCTTGACAGTGAAACATACCTTCTAAAAAAAAACCCACCCAAAAGAATTTTACAAAAGCACCTTCACTACATTTGAAAATTATATTTCTTGTCCAATTGCCTTTTATTTTACCTTATTGAAAAGGAAACAACCTATAAGATTTATGAACATTTCCATACTGTCATTATTGTTGTTGTTGTTGTTTTTAAGTTTGTTGCTGTTTCTTAAAAACATGCAAGTAGACAAGTAGACAGACATCAGAGCTGTAAATTCTTGACACAAATACATGCATTTGTTTTTATTCACAAAACCAGCCCATATTTCTAATCCAGTACAAACATTGCTGTTCGTTTTTAAAAGATGTAGCTACTGGCAATGTCATGAAAATAAGCATTAGGAAAAAAAAAACAAAAACAAAAAACTTTTTCAGTGCGTTTTAATCAGGAGGAGCAAGTACTGTCTCCAAGTGCTCAGGAGGATAACTCTGTAAATCCTGCGCTTTGGGGACATCGTAAAAAAATGTAAGGCTGCCAGTCAAACAAAAATAAAACAACGCAGACTAGAAGGCTAGGAGACATGGATGGTTTGGCGGTAAAGGAGCTTCCAGTAGTAGCAACCCCACATAAACATCAGTCCTCATCTATCCCAACTATACAATGGGAATGGGGCTCTCAACGTATATTTGTTCTTTCATTTCATTCAAAAACTGGATTTTTACATCTCGAAATAGTTCCTCTTCTCTTAAATGACAAACATTGATCAATCATCCATCCTATAAATTTTAAATCAAACTAAAAAAAGGAAACAATCAATAAAATACAGAGGTTTAAGTAAGAACAACGGTGCTAAATTACAATAGTGCTTGCCATGAGCCACTAGTTTTAAAATATAGCCGTAAAATTTACATTCTCTACACAAGTACTGTATCTTTCCACACATGAACGACATTAACACCAAACACAGAAATTTTGTTGATTGTCCACACTCAGTCTGTCATTTCTGTTTGGCAATGAACTGTTCCATGTCTAAGCGAGAGAAAAAACCTGCTGGAAAAAGGACAAAAAGGTACCAAAATGGAAACATATAAAAGGGAATGAAAGTTGCCATAGATTTCTTCTTCTTTATGTTTAATTTTTGGTTCAAGGAATAAGTAGGTGCATCCATTACTTGATTGATTACTTTGTAGCATTTCTGCTTTGTTCTGTACTGTATGTTTTTCATGGAGTTTCTGGTGGTTGTTGCCTCTTTTTGTTGTTGTTGTTGTTGTTGTGGTTTATATATTTGCTAGCCAGTGTTGGTGCTGGAGGCGGTCCGAGCGAGAGTTGGCATTGCACTTGACGGCAGAGCTTTGGGTGGAGGTCGAAGGTTGGGGTCCTACTGGAACCACCGGAATGCTGCGCCCGTCGGCAGCATCACCTTCTTAAGAGAAAGAAAGGACAAATGGGGAGAAACACGTAGAATGGTACAGTTAAGAGTGTGTTTTGAGAAGTGGATTGTTGAGTTCAGTCATCAAGTTATTCTCAGTTATGCTAATCAAACATAAGTACATGATTATACATTTAATTACACAAATACACCAAATCACACATAATACATAATACACACATCAGCCATAAAATTATGACACCTATTTGTTTCTACACACACTGTTCATTATTACCAGCTCTATTTACCATATATTAGCACTCTGTAGTTCTGTAATTACAGACTGTAGTCCATCTGTTTCTCTTCATACTTTCCAACCCTCTTTCACCATATTCTTCAATGGTCACAGGATCACCACAGGGCAGGTATTACATAGGCGATGGGTCATTCTGAGCACTGCAGCGTGTGTGTTGCATTGGTATGAGTGGATCAGACATAGCAGTGCTGTGTCTACTCTGTGGTGATCCTGTGGGGTCCTGACCATAGAACAGGGTGAAAGGAGGATAACAAAGTATACAGAGAAAGACATTGACTAGTCTGTAACTACAGAACTACAAAGTGCTTCTGTTAAATATTAAATTAAATGTTAAATAGCTGATCATGAGTGTAGAAACAATGAGTTGGTCATCATGTTATGATGTAAGAAAAGGAAAAAACATTACAAAAAAAAGGGACTAAGAGGCCTTCATGGTGAAAACACCTTTGGGGACCCGGGAGAGTTAAGGCCATTTCCTCTCTCCCTCTCTCTCTCTCTCTCTCTCTCTCTCTCTCTCTCTCTCTCTCTCTCTCTCTCTCTTTCTGCTGTCTATCCTGTCCACCCCCACCCCAGCCACGGGCCGTGGCCCTCGGCTCCACGTGAAACCTGATACGGTGCATTTATTATTTAGTCACCACGCAGTCACGTAGAGCTCCAGCTCCCACCACTCTGCTCACACCAACGATGCTCCCTCTCTTTATCTCCCTCTCTCGCTCTTTGGCTGCATTCACATTGTAATCTTCATCATTACATTCTGATTTTTTAACTCTTTTTGGTACTTGAAAGGGACCCACATCTGTCATTAGTGTGAACTCACTAATGCCCTGATTTGACCCATATATGCACATCACTGCCAGCACTAAAAGATGACATCATGACACAGCATAGAGATGATGTCGAAAAATGATCTGAATTTACATTCAAGTATGGCTCTGTGTTAGATATGGATAAAAAATATTCACACTGTAGGATGGACGTGTGTTTCCACGCTGCATTTTTCAGAGCAGTGTGAGCACACAAATTACTAGTGCATCCCAAAAAAACTAATTGAATATTGCTTTTAATATAAAATAAAGAATATAAAAATATATTATTTTATTCAGAAAGGTCAATTTTTTTGTATTTTTTACATGCAAACTGGCAAACAGCTTGTGAAAAATAAAAAATTCTGATTCTAAAATTGACAGAATATTTACATATTTATTTTGAATAAATTACTTATCAATTTGTGTAAATATAAAATAAAAAGGCTCTTTTATATATCACTTTAAATTCAATTTTTTTAGATGCACTAGTAGAACCACTTTGGCTACTTTCATATTAGGTTAATCTTTCTGTCATAAAGTTTCAGATTTGTATTTCTAAGTCACCTGTACCTCATTCATGAATGAATGTACTTCTTACAGCAAATTGAATGCATACAGCCTAATCAATAACATCATGTGAACAATCCAACTACATCATGAATAAACTAGCAGCACAAGCCTTTATTGCAAACATTAGCTCTAAACACTGCACTGCCATTCATGATTTGGGTAGAAGGCAAATAAATGCATTAATGATTTTTGCAGCAAATTCAGGTTAGCTGCTGTTGCCCACTGTGAACACAGCATGAAAACAGAAATATACTGGACAAAAAATCTCATATTTCTAGTCTTTCTGCCTCCTTTCTCTCCACTCTTTGGTGTTCTGGAGGAATGGCTGCTAGCTGTTGGGGCTATAATCTTGGGATTTTAGAGAAAGACACTACCCAAACATCATAACATTAGCTTGCTTGCAAAGTTGTCCATCATTGATTGTAGCCAACAGTGAGCCTCACCCATAACTGATAGGGTGGCGTTAGCATGCTGACTACTGGCCTCCTCCCACACTAGCTATGACCTTTGTCCAAAAGCATTAACTAGCCTGAGACTTTTTTTTACTTGTGAGAAAGAGACATTTGTGTAAAGAACATTCAACCAGTGTTTTTGCTACATTTTTCAGTAATTTCACAGGCATTGTCCTTTACACTCACCTCACCACCATTTAAAGATATAGCTGATATATGACCATGTAAGAACATGACACACATGCTTTTTAAACAAATCTGATTTTTACATTTACACAAGATCTGTGCCACATTCATGCAATACCTACATGGCATAGGGAATGTAGCTTTTTGTATGTGGTTTCAGTATTGGTTACATGTTTGACATGTGGCCATGTGAGCAAAATAAAAACAGAATTCCTATGTTCATACTTATCAATGTCATCTATCATTCAGTTTTGACAGCACATCAGCAGCTTAAGTGTTTAAAGTGGATACTTTCAGAGTAGTGGTGACATAGATAAGATCTGAGCAAAAATTAACAACCATAGTGAGCAAGCAGGCTTGTCATGTGGATGTTCATGGGACTTCTGAAAAAAAATCACAATTTTTCAACCTTACAATGCAAACACAGTCATACTTTCATCGATGTGTGGAGCTCAGGCACACTGGGATCAGGCCTGTGGTCAACTCTGTGTGAGCGTCATGGATCAGGGCAGTGTGTGTATGGGCAGTAGTGAATGCTGAGACTGGGCCATGACTGTGTGGAGATGAGCTGTCGCCTCCCTCCCAAAGGCAACACTACTGCGGCACAGAATCTAACACATTCAGCAGCACTGCCCCGAGCCAGGAGGAGCCACACGTCTCCTCATGCACACGCTAACACACACACTGGCCCACTAGCCCACACAAACCCGCCCTCAGTCAGTGATTCGCATCCGTACATTAAAAGTATGCTCATACATAAAAACACGCACATGTAGTACATGCTTACTCATTGTTAAATTGATTACAGATCTAATAAATTAAAGTTCAACAACAGACCTCAGTGAGTGTAGCGATTCTGATTCACCACAGTCAAGCCAATCATCAAACAATTATCTCAGGCCAAAAAAAAAGAAAACACATAATAATCATAATGACAGAAAATAAAATATCAGAACATGCAGCACATTACAGCATAATGGAATAAATTCATTCGTCTTTATCTCTTTTTAGTGAAGAATTCCTTTACTGATAATTATGTGTGTTATGATTTTTATGACTATGTTTGCCCTCTGCAGCAAAAGCTTAGCCAATCAATTCCAATTCACATCTAATGGGTCCCTGCACTTTACAACAGATACAGTATTGTATCTCAATACATTTCTGTAAACCAATTACTCATCTCCAAACAATTTCATAGGAGACTGATCAATAGTTAAAATATATATGATGGCTTGTGCAGCTGGTAGGACTTTTCTTCTGGGACTTTAAGAAAGGAAGAAGTAAGGAAGAGTAGAGGACTGCCTGTGTATAAAACCTGAATACTAATATTGATAAGACTGTACTGGTTTCATATTGATCAAAAATCTGCCTTGCTGTACAAGACATCACTAATGAAGTTAAACCTCAAAAGATGAATGATCAGCAGATAAAGGCTAGTTCTATGACTGAATTCAATAAAAGTCAAAATAAACACTTCAAATTGTATGAGTATGTTGCTTAGTTTTAACTGTATTGAACTGAATTGATATAAATTGTACAAAAAGGATGAAAAGACAGAATATATGGTCTGATATATGGCAATCCATAGATTCAGAAATGACATATTAGAATATATGGAATCGTTTTAGATACAACGATTATATACACATATATGTATATGTGTAACACATACAAAACGTATCGGTGTAACATATAATTAATATTACATGACAGAAAATCTTCTCAAACAAAAACCTCCATCTATCTCCAGAATGGAAGTCCATGTGAAAAATATTTAGTTGCAAGTCATTTCATAATCAATAATGTCTGACACAATGTAAAAAACACCTACCATATTCAAGTTATGTCATATGACATGACCTTATCCCTAAAAAGCAATACTCAAAACATTGTGAAATTTGATTAAATTACTTGTAGGACATTGAAGGGTGTTAAATATGGAATTAATATAATATGATTTGTAAAGAGAGTTGAGATTTGAATTTAATGAAAAGGCCTTTTTAAAAGGAAAGTACATTTTTTATCACTTTATCATGCGTTTTCCTTGTTTAACATTAATACAATCAGAAAAAATCACAATGTGTCAATATTGAAAAAATCTAATATACATTTAATGTATTTTGTTACTTATTAGTCATAGTGTTGCAGTAGTATACAGGTTTTAGGTATACCAGGTTGGGGTGAATGATATTGGAAAAAACCCATTGTGATATTTTGTTGTTATGAGATATATTGTGATTTTAAAAGTTACAGTAATTTTCACTATGTTTCTCCAGACGTCCATGATCCTACATGTCATGATATTAATAATGCCCTCGGTTATCAAAGTTTGGAGTAAAACTGTTATTCTAGACATTTGACATCCTGTATTGTGAATATTGTACATGCACACATTGCATTATCAATACTAAAGCTATATTTTATGCAGCCCTAATACAATGGTATTATAGTTGATGGTTATAATACAATGCATATATATGTTTGTACCAGTAATGGGGAAAAATGCAATCTAACAATGAACCCAGTCAATGTCTTACTTTTATCGGAGTAATAATCAATGGATAATCAGCAGATTAATACATAACAAAAATAATACTTATAATAGAAACAAAGCAACACAACACAACAGCTCTACATAGTTTGCAGCTTTCTTATTTATGCATGTATTTATTTATGATTTCTTATTTATTTACTTACTTATTTTAACTGTCCTAAAAGTGTTTGTTGTAACTTAAACCCTTGTTTTCATTCCTTTAAACATTATGATAAGAAAACTGAAATAACATATACTGTAATACTGTAAAAGAGAATTATCATGTCATAAAAATCTCATATTGTTGCAACTCCGCTGTATAAGTAAATAATGTGTTAATAATAATAATATAATATATATATAATAATAAGTGTTTAAATAGAATATTCTAAATGTAATGAATCAGTGCAACAAGTTGAGTGAGATCCTGGTGTTAAGCATCAGTGTCCGTTTCCTTACACATCAGCTGCTGCCAACATGTGAAGAATGACCTATGACCTCACAGGAGCTTTAGAAGTGACCCTAAATATGACTGCCCCTCTCACTGGAGACTACCTCAGTGTAAGCGCCAATGACCCATAACCTGTGATCCTTGCTGTGTAAAAACAGCCCTCTTGTTATATAGGAGAGGGTTTCCAAGGTTACTCTGAGGTGACATATCCCATCAGCCCTACACACCCCCAACACCATCTGATTTGCAGCACTTAATCTGTTTATTGATTTTGTTTGGTTTTGAATATGACCCCCCCTCCCTCTCTCTCTCAGTCTCCAATGTGTTCATGCCACTCAGTCATTCCTATAAAGACTCCTAGAGAGCAGGACAGGTTCTGTTTAAGGTTTTATAGAAATAGAATGACATAATCTGCATGTGCGTGCACGCACACACACACACACACACACACACACACACACACACACACACACACACACCTACTAAGATTACTCACAATTCGATTTGAATATGATATGAAATCTCAGAAATAACTGATCTCACCTATTTTCCTTTTTATGATCGAAAACAAACAGAACATATTTTGGCTTAAAAAAAATCAATGCATACTTTATCAAAAATCAGTACTGACTAAAACATTCAAAATGTGATCCCGGTTCTTTTTACACACCTAGTATCATTCAAAAACCTTAAACATAAACACTTGTATGTGTGAACAGTTTTGTTCAAGAGTATAAAGAGCCGTACGCTGCTTTCTTGCTTGACTCAATGTGTGTAGGTCCCTGGGTTTCCTATCTGTGTCTGTATGCCAAGACCAGATCCTGTCACACTTCCAGCACTGATATGGCCTCATGTAACATCAGTCACTCTCTGTAATCCAGGTGTCAGAGACACACACTATACATACACATTAGAGCCCATCCAATACTTTTACCAATGTCACAATTTAAGAACCCTAAAAATAATACTGTCAGTGTCACTTAACTGAAACTACATTTCAAATAAATTTCACATTTCATATAAAACCCGAAACGCACCACGTCTTAATTCACACAAATCAAACTACTAATGAGCATAGAAAGCTGGAGTAGGTGAATCATTTCAGAAACACTCTGTAATGTCTTGGTTCTTACAAATAAAAAGAAAATAAACCTTCTGTCATGAGAGGACACGGGACTGTTTAAAAACCCAAAGAGATGATGGCCTACCTGCCAGTCTAGCAACCTACCTCATGAACTGTCCACTTGTGCATGTTCTACATGGCTCTCCCTCAATGAATACCCACCTACACATGCACACATGCACGCATGCATATGCACACACATGCACATACACACACACACACACACAGACAGCCATGGCCTAGTGGTTAGGGGAAACCAGCCTTGGTACTGGAAGGTTGCCGGTTCAATTCCCTGAACTGGCAGGACATGACTAAAGTGCCCTTGAGCAAGACACTTAACCACCCCAGCTGCTCCCACAGGAGTCCACCTGTGTGTGTGTGTGTGTGTGTGTGTGTGTGTGTGTGTGTGTGTGTGTGTGTGTGTGTGTGTGTGTGTGTCACTGTGTTGTTAGGTTAAATTCAGGGGACAAATTCCCGTATGTGCAAGCATAGTGGGCCTATTTGCACATATATTAGTATAAGCAAGATTGGAATTAGAATAGCAGAGAAAGATATACAAGTATCTACACAAGTAGCTTGAACTGCTAAACAAATACAGAAAAGAGAGACAGAAGTAAGCCTTGGCAAAATGGACAAAAAAATCATATAATTAATGCAATACCTCAGGAGTCTGCAAGAGCAGGGGTGATAACATGGTTACGACCTCTGGAATGGACTTAACTACAAGAAGTGGGATAAGCATATAGGCAAGCAGGGTAATGGGGGGAAATGTTGCAGAGTTGTGTGTGTGGATGGAGGAAGATGACGTCAGTGAGAGGACTGAGGATTCACCAAGGGAAGAAGAGGTGCTTAGATGAAGGAATGCTGAGGCTCCATATGGAACAGTGCTTCTTACAGAATTGTTCTAGTTAGCTGGCTGAAGTCCAGTGGCAGGTTACATACCACAGCTAGCAGGATATCAATACCTCTTGTACTATGGATGCAAATTCAAGCACAGGAACACAAGAGGGTGAAAGGGAAGGTGATGGTAATCAGAAAGCTAATGGAAGGGAGAAAGGAGTTGGTCAAAGAGCAAAGGTTAGATGGCCAGGTGCAGGAGATAAGGTAGCATAAAAGAGTGTCAATGATAACCTGAAAGGTATAGTGGCTGGTTTGAATGGAACAGTGGATTATGATTATGGAATTATGAGATTTGATGTTTTACAAAAGAAAGAAAAGTGTCAAGAGGTAGTAAAGCAAAAGTGACAGGTAGAAATAGAGAAACTTAATAAGCGACTGAGGTTACTAAGAAAGCAGTGGATGTGAGGGAACAAGGAGGAAAGAGAGGGCATTAAGAAACCACAAGAAGAGATAAAGAATAAGTTAGTGATGTCACAGAGAGCAGAGGCGAGGAAGAGGAGGAAGAAAAAGGAACATGCTAGGGCAGCATTCTTTAGAGATCCTTTCAAGTTTGTTAAGACCCTGTTTAGTAAAGAGAAGTCTGGAAGACTTGAAGTGGAAAAGAAAGATTCAGAGAAGCATTTTCAGATGTGTACAGAGGAGGAAAGGGCCAGGAGGCTGGAGCTGCCAGCACATATTCCAACAGTAGGTGACACAGAGTGCCAAATGGATGTAAATCCCCCTAGGTGGAGTGAACTACAGGATGTGGTGTAGTGTGCAAAAACAGGCTCAGCACCAGGGCCCAATGGTGTGCCATATCGAGGGTATAAAAGTGCACAAGATGTCTTGAAGAAGAGGATTATTCAAAAGGATTGGCAAAGGGCAGAGGGTGTCCAAAAGAGAAAGATTCTATATTCTTTCTGTATACTTGAAAGCTAATAATCTAATTGACACCTCAGTGCAAATTTTTGCAGGTTGTTTAGAGCACGGTAGTATGGTTTCAGATTCAGACAGCAAAGGCAGATAGAAGAGATCTCCATGTGGTGTTTTTGGATTTGGATCTGTGCCACATTCAAGTTTTTTCAGGTGACAGAGTGTCTAGGTTGGTTTATTTTGAGGATATTCTGTATCAATACCTGGGAGTATGTCACCTCTTGGCAATGGCTATAATGGCAGGGTGCACAATTTTACCATTACCATTTACAATAACGATGGAGGTAATTAGGGATTCAAAGTGCGTCATAGATGGGGAGAGGTTCTTCAATGGCACCCGGGCCATGGTTGGTTAAGGGGTGCTGGAAATACCACTGACAAACTTAGCTGAGAAATTTAAATGTGCAAAGGCAGGTCAAGAAATTATATTAATAGAGTCAAATGAACTGACTAAAGCAGCAGTACCAGTGACAAACGCAGGAAGAAAGTGGAATCACAGAGAGGCAGTGCAGTCAACAACAAGGGCACTGGAGCACAGGGATGTGGTGGGGCAGGTGCAAAATGGAATGGCAGGACTAAGGTCAAGGGGTCTGTGAAAAACTTTCAGAAAGGCAAATGTTACAGGAAGTGAAAGTACAGTGTGCAAATGGAGGCTCGCAAGGGAAACAGGGGCAGCGGATGAGGTAGGAGAACATAGAGAAGCAAAGAATCGTATCAAGTTTCTGGTGGAAGCTATTTATGATGTCCTCCCAACTCTGCAAAACCTTGGTCAGTGGATACGTAAAGATCTATATTGTAATTTGTGAGCTGGGATTGGGACATTGAAACACATTTTGCCAGGATACAAGGTTAGATGCTACACATGGAGCCATCAGGTACTTAGGTCTTAGGTCTTTAGCAGATACATTTAATAAGAAGTTCTCTTAAGGAAGGTTGCTCATTGCATCATAAATGGCCACAGCAACATTAGTGGTTTGGTGTAGGGACTTGTTCGTAGTACTGTTTAAGAACAGGTCAGAAAAGGAATGTTGCAGATCGGATCATAAATGGTTACAGCAACTTTAGTTAAACCTTGTATCAGAAAAGGCATGGGACCTATGTATAACCCCCGTTGTAAGTTCAGGATTTTGTAATCTTCCTGTATTATTTAAAAATAATATCCTGATATATTTTAGCTGAATTATTTTATATGATATTCAATGTAAAAAGTACAATGTGAAAACATTTGCACACCCCATGAAATCGGTTTTAATATTTTTAAACATATTGACATGGTCTGTAAGCAAAATGCATCCATATTTATGGTTTAGGACACTAATGAGTAAAGTGGAAATCCATAAAGTGGAATTCAAACATGATTCTGAGGATACAATTATCTCCCACAATGCACCGGAAATCTACAGTAAACATTGTAGCTCACTAAATGAGACTTTTGCTCATACTGCTTGCTACACCAGTGATAGTTCAGATGTTCCGATGTTTTCCCATGTAATGTTAATTCATTAATGGAAGGCTTCTGTTTGTAAGCAACATAATCAAGCACTATTGCATGAACAGCACAGAGCTTTGCTAACTTTAATTCAGAATTCTGTTTGTGTGTGTGTGTGTGTGTGTGTGTGTGTATGAAGCTTAAAACATGGCTCAGACACTCGCGTTTGTTTATACGACTGACATTATACAGCTACTTAGTAGGGCTGGGCGATATGATAGGACTGGGTGATATTTTAGCTGAATGGCAATATACAAATACAATACGATATATGGTGTGAAAAACACAATGTAACAAAATTGACAGCCAGTTAAACCCTTGTTCCATCGTTTTTACTCTATTTAAACATATTGAAATTTGATCATATCTTCTTTATACACACTGAGGAGAGTGTGAATGGGGCAGAGAGGAGCTGTGAGCAGGGAGCAGAGCCAAGTGAGGGAGCAGGAAAAAGGTTTCTGCAATAGAATGTTATTTAAAAAATTTTAAACTCAATTTAAAAACATTATCGCCTCAACCCATATCTTGCTCTGTTCATATCCTGATATAATTATAGAGATCGTTACATCACCAAGCTCTACTACTTAGTAAACTAAAGAGTCTATCTCTATCAAGCACATTACTAATGAGGGAATAGGATCCAAAGAATCCTTTCCGGTCACAGCATTGATCTTCATTTTAATAATATTAAGAGGTGGAGGTTATATACCTTTTAAACATGTCATTTTGAAATAATGGGGAAAAACCCAACAGAACAATCATCTGCAGCTGATGTGCAGCACCTGATTCTCTTTTAGGCATTTTAAACAGTAATAAGTGTGAGTCTCTTTACCTTTCCCTCACAAGAAAACTCAATTTCTTTTTTTATACTGCTGATCGCACAGAGCATGGCCCAAGATTCAAACTTGTGATCCTTGGATCATAACGCCAGTACATTAGACCACTGAGCCATTCAGCTCTGAAAACTCAATTTCTATTAATTACATTTTACAAATGATATTTGAAATCATTCCTTCAATTGTATGTGTTTAGTCATATTACCTCCATCTCTCAATACTGTTCAAATAGATCAAACCGAGGGGGTAAGAGTGAGGGAGCAGAAAAAAGACTCTCAACTAGACTGAAGCTAGTGAGACCTGCTATGATGTCTGGTTTGGAGACTATGGCTCTGTCTAAAAGACAGGAGGCTGAGCTGGAGGTGGCGGAGATGAAGATGCTGAGATTTTCGTTAGGAGTGACAAGGAAGGACAGGATTAGAAATTAGCAGATCAGAGGGACAGTGAAGGTGGAGCAGTTTGGAGATAACACTAGGTTGAGCTGGTTTGGACATGTGTTGAGGAGGAATAGGGGATATATTAGACAAAGAATGTTGGAGATGGAGCTGCTGGGCAGAATGAGAAGAGGAAGACCTCAGAGAGGGTTTATGGATGCAGTGAAGGTGGACATGGAGATGGTTGGTGTAACAGTAGAGGAGGCAGGGGATATGGGAAAGATGGAGGCAGATGATCCGCTGTGGCGACCCCTAAAGGGAGCAGCCGAAAGAAGAAGAATAGACTGAAGCTAAACATTGCATATAAACTTAAAACCTCAATATAAATTATATTGTATCAGTCCATATCACACTCTGTTTATATCCTGATATGTTTAAAATATGAATATATACTGCCTAGCCCTAGACACAAGTAGACAAAGGCTTTGAATAAAAAAGCTTGGACCAAGCTTGGAAAAAGCTTTTCCAATGGTGGCAATACACTGATCACAGCATTATGACCACCTCCTTGTTGTCACTGTCCAATTCTTCAGCTCATCTTACCATATAGGAGCAATTCTGTAGTCCTGCAATTACAGACTGTAGTGCCTCTGCTTCTTTGCATACTATGTCATGTTCCTTTCACCCTGATCTTCAATTTTAGGACCTCACAGGACCACCACAGAGCAGGTATTATGTGGGTGGTGGGTCATTCTCAGCACTGCAGTGACACAGACACGGTGGTGGTGTGTCAGTGTGTGTTGCACGAGTACAAATGAATCAGAAACAGCACTGAATTTAGAGTGTTTAAATACTGTGTCCACTCACTGTCCACTCTATTGCACATTCCTACTTAGTTGCTCCAACATGTAGATGTAAAGTCAGAGACAGAAGCTCATCTGTTGCTGCACAGTTTGCATTGGTCATCCTGTAGTCCTTCATCAGAGTACAGAATGCTGTCCACAGGACACTGTTTGCTGGATATTTCTGGATGGTGGATTATTTGACTATAATTTACATGCTGGGTCATTCTCAACAGTGCAGTGACACTGACATGGCACAGGTGTGTTCGTGTGTGCTATGCTGTTATGAGTGAATCAGACACGGCAGTGCTGCTGGGGTGTTTAAACCCCTCCATGCCAATGCTGAAATGAGAATCGTCCACCAATCCCGCTACCAGCATCCTCTGAGCAGTGTCCTGTGAGAAGGATGACCAACACAAACTGTGCAGAAACAGAAGAGCAATTAGGAAGGAGTGTCTAATACAGTGGACAGTGAATGGATACAGTGTTTAAACACTCCAGAAGCACTGATGTGTCTAAATCATTTGTACAAGCATAACACACACTGTCAGACTCACAGCAGTGTTCGTCCTATGGGGTCCTGAACATTGAAGATCAGGGTGAAAGGAGGCTAACAAAGTATGCAGAGAAACAGATGGACTACAGTCTGTAATTATAAAAGTACAAAGTGCTCCTGTGTGGTCAGTGGAGCTGATGAAATGGAAGAAACAAGGTGGTGGTCAAAATGTCATGGCTGATTGGTGTACCTGAGGAAGTTCAAAGCCTGGAAGGCGAGCTTGCTCTTTTTCGGTTGCGCAGATCTTGTTTGTTTTGTTTATGGGAATTTGTTATTTTCCTGAATTAGGACACAAAAGGCAAAAAAGGTTGCACACCTTTAACGTTAACAGCTGTAAAATCTATTCACATAATGTGCTGCAAGTTTAGAAACAAATGCTGACATGAAATCAATGCGAAATCCCAGACATTTTACACAGTTTAGAACTCTTGGGAAAAAGAGGGCACAAGGTCACTCTAGCTGAATCACAAACCTTGTATAGTTAGTTACTTATGTACCTCCATGTTTTAATCCAATGCTAATGTTAGCTAAACTGTAGGTGAAATGATTTGTATTTTTTTTTTGAAAGATTCAATTTCCATATTTTCAAGGCATACAATTATAAGAACGTCACCACCCACTGCATTGTGAGTCTGTTATGACGAGTCAAGCCATGCTCTTCCTCGAGCTTTGAAACCTTAAAACCTCAAATAACTTAAAACCGAAATAACTCACAATGTGAGTTATGGAACCCCAAGTGTGAATATGACATACTTTGTCACTTCTAATTAGCAAAAGTACATCATGCAAACAAACGGAATTAGGATCAATAAAAAAAAAATCAATGAATATACTGCCCATGTAAACAAAGACTTGGCCAGGTTATGGCAATCTTAATTAAACTGACCCACAACACCTGAGCACTCACACAGTGGCAGGGGGAGAACAATGTTTGGTGTTTGCTGCTAGAAGTGGTGTTGTGGTAAGTGTGTCCAGTACTTTGACTGGTCCTTATTCTCCTGTGCTCCTCTTATTGCTGTTCAAACGGAGTGTTCCCAAAATAAATCCAGACATCTCCCGTCAGCGACGTGTGAGGTGGCGCTTTGCACATTACCCCCCCCTCCTCTCTCTCTTTATGGCCCTCACTTAGGCAACAGCAATGCACTGTGAAACCTCCAGACCTTCCAACCCTGAAAATACTGCAGCAACAGAGCAACAGCGCTCTACATGCACTCTCTCTCTCTCTCTCTCTCTCTCTCTCTCTCATTCCCATACACTACTGTCTGACTTGATCATTTGAATCAATTACACTTGTTCAAGAGACAGTTCAATGAATACCAAATTATTTTGGCACAATAAAAATACATTAATATATTACAAAAGTAATGGGACCCACTCATACATTGTTTTCTTCCAAAATTAAGGATATTTAAAAAGTGTTTCCTGCATTTGTTGGAGTAACTTTCTCTACTGTGCAGGGAAGGCTTCTTTATTCTAGATCTAAGAGCATTAGTGATGTGAGAATGTTGGATGATCACCACCCCACTGCGTCCACAACTCATCCCAAAAGTATTGGATGGAGCACCATCAATCCAAAGAACACAGTTCCACTGCTCCACAGTTCAAGCCCATGCCTCATCTGTGTCGGCAATGGGGTTTTTTTTTGGCACCCATAGAATACTTCTCAACCAATCACACTACATGTCTGAAATTAACTGTGGTAACATTAGTTTCATTGTAATCAACTCCAACCTTCTAAAGCCAATGCATCTCAATTGATGCAGCACAATACAACAATACATTTTACCCTCCCAACCATATCTCGATTCTAACATATACAGTAGATCGTATCTCACACAAAAACCTTGTATCTCCAAAATGCCAACAAACAGGAGGAGGAAAACCCCTGTGGTCTTTTGACAGAAGTCTATGTGAAAAGATTTCATTTCAGGTCATTTTGGAGCATTTATATTGCTCCACTCATCTTCAGATTGTGACACAAAGATAAAAAAGATGAAAAAGATAAAAATGCTAACAATAGCGCTATAAGGTTTTGAGATGATATTGACATAGACTGTTCTTCTCACACCTACAGTACATACAAAGTCAAAGTAAAAACAACAAACACAAGCAAAACACCTGCACAAATTGTCACTATCCAATGAAAAGAAATGGTGATTTTACAGTAGGCCAAATATTCTTATCTTTTAATTGAAGTTAAGAAGAATAAGAGTAATTCAAAGAAATTTTACAGCATTTCTATTGCTCTGTTCATGCAGATTTATTTATACAGCGTACAGAGCTGCTACAGGGTTCAAACAATGAAGAAAACCGAAAATGGAGAAAAATTGAGATACATGTTTTTCAATGGACAGTCACAATTACAGTAACCTGTGAGCACATTCTTACATATAAACAATTTTTAATAAAAATATTACATCTGGCATGTGTGACTGTCTCATATGGATGCTTTTATAATTTTCTGGCGAATAAAAGTACATCAAACTACAAAATCCTGTAACAAAATTGGCCTACAGTTCTAAAGATTAGCGTCTTCAGGTCTCACAGTGAAAGCAATAAAAATAACCCTTTCTTGGTTACCAGTTTGCATTTAGCAAATCAGGTCACAAATACTTGACAAAAATATATTTTAGGGCAAAATCAATGTATTCCTTTGCTACTATTTTATTGTCCATCTTCATTGATCAGCCATGCTCTTGCTTAAGGAATTGTATAAACATCTGCCAAAAGCCAAATGCTAAAGTCAGATTTGCCTGACAGTGCTGACTTGCTGCTTTAAGAAAGGACATTGATGGTGCATTCTTTCATCTTGGTGCAGATAAGCATAAGCATGTGTTTTCAACAGCAGCAAACCAGGGTTTCTGCTGAAGTGGGCCACACCTAATAATCAATATTTCTGGTAGACCACAGTTCAGTTGTTTGGCGTGCAGCAGTGCACAGGTGGACTGTTCACACCTGTCAAAATGAACCAAACAAAGAAAAAGTGTCCCAAACCAGTCAGGTGAGAAAGAACCCAGACAGTGTCCATGAAAGAAGCACTATGACTGAGCACATCAAACCGAATCATAAATATTCTCTTAATAAACAGCATTTCTTTATTATACAGTATTTAGCATTATTTACACCATCAACATAATCCATGTCTGATTATGTGGTCTGAAAAACCATCTTAAATAATGTCTAATAGACTCTAGCAGTATGGTTCATGGCTCTGTGCTGCAATTAGTATTTGTTTACCAAACTGCTGTTTGCATGCCAAACAATTATGCATCTTGTTAAAACATGCATGCTCAGTCTGCACACACAGTGTACCGGTTAATAATGGAAATACTTGAACAGATGACACTTTCAATGAGCTGTGGGCAGACCTGAAATTATGGCAAGCAAATCCACGTGGACACTGTACACCTGTTAGCATGCTCGCTTCAGAGACACATTTAGTGGCTAAAATGCTTCCTCCACCTCTTTTACAGATGCCTGTCATTGTGCACAAGTTTAATTACTGTAATGTTAGATGGCATTTAGAGCCATTACACACCGTGGCCTTGTTTGACTCCACTAGACCTGGCCTTGGAAGTGCTGGCGCTGCTTGGAGTAGATTGGAAAACAGAAAATAATACAATATTACAAAGTGTACTTGTAAAGTGCATTGATGCATAACCAAATTTTGCTGCTGTATATTTCAGCCTAACTAATTAATCAGCTTTCACTATCTAAATTAATCTTCTTTATTGTTTTTTAATCATCAAAAATGAATTTATCAAACGAAGATTCTTCATTGAGTGTGGCAGAGTGAAATTCACACTGTGTATTTTCATTACAAGCCATTAAGCATTCTCGTTATTTAATACATTTAAACATGGGCCTGTATCAGTGTTTCAGAACCTCTCCAGGGAAATCCTGTGTTGTTTTATCAGTATCCTGCAGTACTGCTCTGCTCTTGACAGAAAACCTCTTGACACTTGATTAGGAACCTGATGCATATTTACAGCTACCTGCTTTTGTGGCAGACAGAACTTGATGTAAACTAACATTTTGAACACAGTGCAAAGAAGGCCATCACATCCAAAATAGAAATAGAAACAGAAAGAGAAAGAGAGCAACACACAACACACACACAGAGCGAGAGACAGAGAGAGAGATAGAGAGAGAGAGAGAGAGAGAGATTTAGACCTCTATATAATAAACAATCATGCCAGCATCTTTCTGTTGTGACTGTTCTCAGAACGGTCTGCAGAAAGATACAAAAAGTTTCTCTCTCTCAAGATCCTCAAAGACATAATTCATATACGACTGATCTCAGACTGTGTACTCCATGGCAGCTCCCTACTGTTACTAAGAACACTTAGTGTCACTTTTTAAAAACAATAAATGGAAGTGTAAGTCATTAAAATCATTTGATTTTCCATGAATTGGCCAATGTAGGCCTGTAAAATCAAAGACTATTGGAATTCATGCAACATCAAACAATAGCACATTTAAAAACAATTAATAATGCAAATTATTCACAAACTGTACAAAAATTAATCACAGTATTTACAGACATCAAAATGTATTTAGTTTTTTTAAATGTAAATGAGAAATTACAGTAATTTCTACTCATGTTGGATCAGATGGGATATTCTGTACTTTTTAAGAGATTGGAAAAAATAAGATATCTATAAAGCATCTCCACAGTTTGAAGGCCAGTTTTGTTGTTGTTGTTGTTGTTGTATTTCAAGTTATTCCAATGGGTACTTATTTATTTATTTATAAACTACAAAGGTAGAGATACTTTACATTTTATCACTGCTTTAACCATCTTATCTGTTTGTATATAGTATATCTGTATATAGTTCTCTCCAAACTGTTCACTAATTTTGTGTTGTTTTTTTTCTTCATCTGTCTGATTATTAATCTAATCCATTTGTGTTTTATGTGTGAATGATTCAACTGCATATTCTGCAGATTCCCCATAAACAAGGACTGGAGAAATGAATTAAGATAGTACACTTATTAATTAAGGTCGTAAGTACAGTTTTGAAGGGATGAACTGCTGGGGACCATGACTGTCACCATGTCAGCGACACACCTGAATCCTTACATAAGTGTGACTATTTAGTTACAATTTGAGTTACTATGCAAAATTTAGTTACTATTAAATGTACCTTTTTTAAAAATAGTTAAACATAAAATAACAGCAAAAGTTAATAGAACTAAAGACAAACACAGCCAATATTACTGTAAGCATTACTTCTTTACGATATATGGTAATGATTTGTGTGTATTTAGATGTAATTTATAAATGATCTATATATTTTTCCCCTCGATTTATAATATCTTCCTGAATACTGATCATTACTGCTTCTACATTTACAGCTTTATTCTTGAAACACACAACTTCCCCAGTCAGATCTGCAGGTCTGTTCATTATTGTGGACACACGGACAGGTTAGTTGTACACTTTCAGAAACTTGTGAAGTTGTAATAGACAAATATATTAGTATCAGTATACATTTATTTGCAGCCCTGTTACTTTACAATGACTGAAAACAATCAAAATTCCAAACTTTTGAAGAGTACAGTACCAACACAGACCATATATCTGCAGGGCTGTATACACAAATATAAAACATGAAATTTCATGAACTAATGTAATGTACTTTATATTCTAATCAGATTGTATTGGCATTTAGCAGAGAATGATGCTGGGACAATTAACATAGAATGCTGATTATGAACGCAGGCCCAGCTTTCCCATCTGTGACTCATGATGTGAGGAATATTGTAAGACACACTTTCTTTCCAAAATAGTAATCTGTAATTTTAAATTATATTAAATTATATAATTGTATTCTTGTTTCTGTTATATTCATTGGCACACAAAGTAAAAACTATAAGCATGACAATGACGGTTCAATTTCACATCACAAAATAGCTCATCCTCAAAAATAAGAGATTGAAAGTTTAGAATCTGCACATCTGAGAGAATTATTCTACTAATGGCACTGCATTCTGTGTTAAAGTGTGAATTACTAAATATCACATTTTCAAATAAAGACTTCAAATACAGTCAGGCCAACTTTGGATGACCTCAGCATGAAGTTTAGAGGGCCATTAAGTCAAATGGTCATGTGAGGCAAAGAAAGTGGGAGAGAGAGGACGACCGTGACACCTGGCGCTCCAGATGACGGTCCTATGGCCAGATGGACTATGTCATACACAACCACACACAAGTACACTCATGCATCCCACTCATACTACTACAAACTTACACCGCATCTAGTAAGGGCACTTATATGCATAGACACACCTTTCCATCATTCAAACTAATGTTTGTCATATGTTCCACTATCTGTTTAAGTCTGCACGCTCTTGCAAATACACCTTTAAGACTTGGCCATAACCAGATGAAAGGCTTCTGGCTACCATGTAACAGTAGTTAAATGGAAGCACTCTAGCGAATGGCTCTGCAGCATGCAATGTTAGTAAGGTTGGCTATGTGGAAAGTGATGGGATGGCACTGTGGGGGGCAGATTAGAGCAGACCCCATGGTGCATGTCTGCCCATCCACCCCCTCCCCCTGCCCCTGCTGCTGCCACCTGTCACCCCAAAGCCCCATCAACCCCCTCTTTAACCCCATCAATCTGGACCTCCAGGAAAGCAATTGGGCTCTCTGAACAGAGCTGTTATGGCTAACCCCAAACACATTAAGCCCTACTTCTAAAAACAGACACTGCTCTTTCTGACGGAGCACCATTCACACCACACAGAAGAGAATTACATGCTCAGGTCAAGTTTTTGCTCAGGTCTGATTAGTACCTCGATTAATACATGTTTGTGACCCAAATGTGTTGTTATTGTCAACAGGTTGTCTTGCAGAGACATGTATTCGTGTTTCAATATCAATAACACTGAAGACCCAGGACGTTGACATCTAATTTGTAAGCAAGTGAGAGGAATATTTGAAAAAGCAATGTGAAGACAAATTAAAAGATGAATCACAAGCTCCACAAGGCTCTTGCCCTAGAGAAAACTTTGTTATGGACTTCACCCTTCATGCTTTTGTTGGCATCTTACCTCCAGTGCCGCAGAGGGTTTCTTCTTTAGTTCCTCACATTTACGGAACTTGCAGATCTGGTGACCCGTCTTGCGGTTGCGGCAGCTGCTGCACTGCTCGCAGTTAATCCTGCGCCTGCAGGGTGGGCACATGCCGCAGCGTTTCCTCTTTTTCTTCCCAGAGCTAATGGCAGAGGCCAGCTCACTCTGCACCGGGTACTCGGCCAGCCCGGCCATGTGCAGTGCACTATCGGCCAGAAACACTCCGGCCGGTGTCATGATGAAGAGGCCTGGGTTGAAGGGGAAGCCGCCACCTACACCATACGGGAAGTCTGTGTGGCCTCCCACAGCATCAGCCACTGACACACCCTCAAGGTCACCTGCCCCGGCTTCTGCCCCAACGCCTCCCACTCCCACCCCCACACCCATTCCCCCTGGCAGCAACATGTGCTCCATGCCTGCCCGCTTGAGCAGTGCAGCAGCCTGGGCAAAGTGAAGCAGGCCATTTTGTCCCTCAAGCACCTGTTCCAGGGTCCGGTCCAGTTTAGCCGGCACCAGGGCCGAGGCTGTGGATGGCTGCTGCTGTTGCTGCTGCTGTTGCTGCTGTTGACCAGTCTGGGCCTTAGTGGCCTGGTTGTTCTTGGTCTGCCCGTTGTGGCTCAGTCCGTTGGTGGTCTGCGGGCAGGCAGCAGTGTATTGTGAAAGTGTGCGAGATCTTTTCAGGCTCTTGCTGAGCGGCTCGCTGATGATGCCGCTGCGGTTGCGCCTCTCAACAACAGGGCTATCCTCCCTGCAGCTGCGCTGGTCCCGCTCCTTGTCCTTATCCTGGGCCTCGGGTGTCCGGCTGCCCTCTGGTCGTCCGCCAGACATGGTCCAGCCCCGGGGTGTGTACGTGGGTAAGGGGGGCAGGGTTGGGGAGGGGACAGGGGGGCTGGCAGGGGGAGGAGCCAGACAGCACTCTGAGTTCACTCAGTAACCAGGTGAGGGTGGAGCCTCCTCTCCGACCCACAGACCAGCCAGCCAATGGCAGGCAGGCCTCCAGCGCCCTTGACCTGACACTAGACTTCAGGACTCATCCACATCTTCCCCCTGGCAACCTGTGAACTGCCACAAATAAAGAGACAAAATAGGAAAAGAGGTGTTTAAATGCTCAGTTGAATATAATTTTTAGAACAAGAAAAATCATCATGCAAGATGACTTGTTACATTCAATCAGTTAAATGTACAAAATATGAATGGGAAGTGCGTTATGTCTACATGTCTACTTTTTTCTCAGGTACTTTTTAGTAACAATGAGTAACTAATTTCTTTTTATTCTTCAACGTCATCTTGTTTTTTAGAAAGAAACGTGTGAGTGACTATGTGCCATTGAGGTTTTACTGAACTCAGCACTGATATCACAAGGTCAGCAAATAAACATGAAATCAATATACAGCATGCATATATCTCAAAGTATACTCTATGACCACCCATCTTTTTTCAAGAATATATTTGAGCTGTGTGAAATGTTGAATTCTACAGTATGTTCTAATGTGTATCGATGTGGTGTCATGCTTCATAAACGGAGCACTCTCAGAGCATTAAAAACATAGTACATAATAATTTGGTTTATGATGTAGTAATAGTATATTCAGCAGCAATGTACATGTACAATGTACAGTATTATTAATACTGAGTGTTAATTTAATCATATTTCCATATTATTTCAACATGACCATAATTACATTCCCATGACCTACATATTTTTACAATATCACCCTTTATTTTACAACAGCACCCTCTCTCCTAATGATATTCCATCAAGTCATCTCTGCACTCAGGAACCACAGCCTTGATGTCTGTCTGAATCTGGAGTGTACAACACATCAAATTTGTTACACTCCTTTGTGATGTTAAAGTCTCCACCTGTAATGAGGTCATGTAAGTCCTCTCCCTATAGTGCGTTCTGACTGAACTACTCATGAACCAAGCTAATAGATGTCATGAAGATGTACACATGTCTGCCATTAATCATTTGACCAAACAGTTAGCATTTTGGTGACATTTCTAACAAGACATTTAAGAAGTCAGTGAAACTGGTGTAAGTTATTTAGAAAGGCTAGACACAACATAATTCATTAAAAACTAAAAGCTCTTGTTTTTCATTGACTAACCCCAGCCACAACAGGCACAAACACCCACACATGCACACACATCCCTGCTGAGAAAAGCTGAGGAAATGGCCAGGCCTGTCCTTATAAGGGAAACAAAGGGAAGGGGAGGGAGAGGCTGGGGGGGTTGGGGAGGTCTACGCAGTGTGTGGAAATTGGAAGGCCAGAATTAGTGGGAGGTAAAGCTTCAAAGGCAGGAGCGCAGCCCCCGCATTCTCCCCAGCTCAGGGGTCTGTGGCGCCAGCAGACCACAGCCAGCCCGTTGCTCTCTCTCTCTCTCTCTCTCTCTCTCTCTCTCTCTCTCTCTCTCTCTCTCCCCCCTGCTCTGTTCCTGACCAGTGGCCATGCTGCGCCAGGCAGCTTCGCCTCCCCGGCTGCCAAGCCGGCCCCATCACATGCAGCTCTCACGGGCTCTGTGGCACCACCACACCACTATATTTCTACTCCGTTCAAGTTGTGACAGATGCCAGCACTTTAGTTTTTCGCTCCGTGAAAAACTTCAGCAAAAGCACGTCTCGCTAGCTTGCCGCACACAGCCTATGGGTTCACTTCGATTCTGGCTCAGAACCACACTATGGCACATTTCAGATCCGTTCCACTCACATGGATGTTGCACGCAGCCAACAGTTGGCCACACACCATCAGTGACCAACTACCCCCTCCTGAAAACACAGTCCGGAATATGGCTGTTATCTGGGTCACTCTTTTTGTGCCTGAAATGTAAAATCTTGGCACTATGTTAGAACAGAGTGTATGAAACCTCAAACAAGCTTAAAGTTAAGCACACTGCTTAACATCAGAATAGTTGGAAGCTAAAATAGTAGCTTTTACTTTTCGGGATAGTTGTCTTGCCTTGAAATGCAGGACCACCAGTCTAGCATAAGCCCTTCCCTTTGAGGGTGGCATGTGGGCATTTCAAATAGAACTGTCCTTTTGGTCCCATAACTGCACAGGTGTAGTCACAGCATTGTGCTGTCACTCAAATTCTTACAGTTGGGTGAGCTGCACAGATCACACTTCATTTGCTGATCTGAGTCCCTTTCAGTGCAACACAGACTCTAAAAAATAAACGAGTTATTTGGGAAGATAGAAGATCACATCCTATTAATGAATGGTTGTTTAGCAAACCTTTTTTGTCTGGTTTTAGTTTTCTCCATTATTTGATCCATGTAGCTGCTCGGTGTACCGTGTAAATAATTGTAGATAAACAGACCAGTCGAAATGCTCTAAACTTGCTTTAAATTATTCTTACTTCACATAACTTTCCCTGTAAGGTTTCCAGTTTGGAGACACGTTTTTCATTGGACAGCAACAACGTACACACTACATGTCCAAATGTTTGTGGACACCCCTTCTAATGAATACAATAAGCTACTATAAGCTGCAGCCATTGCTGACACAGATGTGCAAATGCCACACACAGCTTGTCTAGTCCCTGTAGAGAAATACCGCCAATAGGACTCTCTGGAGCAAATAAACACAAATCTTTTGGAACCATGCCTAATGCCAGGTGTGGACTAGCAGGGTATAAAGCCCCTGTCATTGATGGGGGGTCTGTGAAACTCTGGAAAAATGATGCTCAATCCAGTACTTCTGAGATGAGATGGCAGTTGGGGATGAGGTGGTTGTTGATCATCCAACATCCTGACCTCATTAATGCTCTTGTAAATGAATGCAATCAAATCCTCACACCAGGAGGAGCTGAGAGCGGGGGGTAGAGTAGAGAGGAAAAAGGCTGAAACAGAATGTTATTTAAAAACTGAGATATAACCCATATCGCCTCAGCCCATTATTTTGCTCTGTTTATGTCCCGATATGGACATAAATATCGCTATATCACCCAGCCCTACTGTAAACTGAACTCATCATGAAGAATGCAGTGTTCTCACCCACTACTCTACACCCACCCCTATGTTACTATGTTATAAGGGGTAATTATCATTGTCTGAGTCATTAAATAGACAGAAATCCATTCCATAAAACACATTATTGACTAAGCTAGCATTTTAAAGTTACATTTATCAATTCATTTATCCACTCCAATAGCTCTTCTTGTACAAATGCTAATGATGGTGAACAGAGCCTGGAATCTGCTCATACTGTAGCACCTTATACAGATCTGTAAATAAGCTGTCTGCCAGAGAGGGTTTTGGCATTTTTCAGCATGTATGAGTAAGTTATCAATGACCGCTCTCAGCAGCGCGTCCCTGACTTTTTTCATCTCACTCTCTGTTTCTGGAACATATCACTCACTTCCCTTCACACCTCTTTCAAATCTGAATGCTCATGCAGAGAGTCTGTCTCTGGAAACAGCTTCTGCCTATATCACTAGTGTCATTGTCAGCCTGCGACAGCATGTCTTGCTGCTCTGTCACTCATGCACGTTTTTGTCAGACATATCACAAACCGCTTCTGTTTTTAACTATATCAAAGTTTGCGAAGTGGAAAGAAAGGATGCACTGTTCAAATAACTTGTCAACCTTTAGACCCCAGCCTCATTCTCTGTGTGTACTATGTATACAACTTGTTCTCACACATGCTCCCCTATTACACAGTTGTCTGAAAACATAGATTTATTTCCTGTAATTGAGAAACATAACTATTTTTCCTGCCAGCTCAGAGAAACAGGCAACATTATACGCAAAGTAACAGAACAGCGAATAATGTGTCAATGTCTTATGACTGGAAAAAAACTGCAACTAGAGCTGAGAAAGTGTTAGCAGAGAAACACTGGAGTTAATTCCACTTCAGTTACTGTAAAAGTCACATGGCTAACCTTGTGGCTAATTGTACCAGATCACAAAGATAAGGCTTACTATACATAGCTTAAAATTTTACACAAGTATAAATTGCCTTCAAACCTGATCTTTAATGAAATTTACTGATTAAATAGAGGAGGGTAATTGGGTGATATTGTTATTGTGATAAATCACATCATCATACACATTTCTGAGAACATCATCAGTGTCCACTGTAATTCTAGAACTCAATGTATCACCAAAAGACATATTACTCTCTTGACAAGAAGCCACAGAGGGTTTCTTAAACAAAGCCATTCAAGAGGAATGTTTGAATAACAGAGATGTTTGGATGTTTAAGAACCTTCACACAATGTAAAGGATCTTCCAGGACCTTCAAAATTGTTCTTTATACCACTTGTCCACTCCAAGATTCTTAAAGTGGTTCTTCTGTGGCATTGTTTTAATAGTGTAGACTTAACTAGATAGAGTTTGCAAATAACACCAACCTGTTCCTTATCTGCTATCAGATATCAGCTCATTATGCCTTAAACTAACAGTTTTGCAAATGAATTTAGAATCACTGTACTAATTGTTATATTATAGCCAGTTTTAAATTTTGCTCTTTCATATGTGTATGATGTCAGTTCCAACAATATCAGAAACCTTGGAAAAAATAAACACTATGATCAATCATCAGGAAAATGTCTAATCAGGCAATGCTGTTTTATTTTGCCATGCTGTCCACCCACTGTAATTAAGTGTGAAATCTCCAAGTTCACAGGCAAGACTGGATCTACACATGTGTCTGTGAATGAAAGGTCACATAGTAGCAGCACCTACACTGTGCTATAGTTCACTGCCAGGTAAAGATTAATATGCAAGCAGATCCACTCAGGAATAACATCAGTAAGTAAGGTTGTCATGAAGATCTCCTAGATCCATATAACTGTAAACATTCACCACAAAGTATATTTACACCTTGAACGTTTTACTAGTACCTCAACACAACTATGGCCAAACATTAGTAAACTGAGAGACTGAAAAAAGAAAAATTGTATGTACACTTGTTTCGAATTCATGCAGATAATGTTTCAGATAATGTTCAGGACTCAGACACAGTCTTAATCTTCAAGTCTAGGCTGAAAATTCAGATGTTCTGTGTAGCTTCTGGTAATTAATGTCTCATTTTATTTACAGGCTACAGATCCAGAATTATGGTAAACTGGGATGATCACATGATTACTCAGGTTTGTGATGGTGGAGTAGTTGGACACCAGTGTTTCAGGATGCTCCTGTGTTTATGATAACTTCTGGTTCTCTCCTTTTAGTTAGGCTGTTATAGTCAGATCTGCCAGAGTCACTCACCACACTTTGGTAATGTTTACAGTCTCTTTTCTCCATAAATCTAAACACCAAACTATTTGGCTTTTTCAAGTCAATGAAGACCCACTGCCCAGAGCTGATGAAATGCTAACCTTGAGCTCCTCTGCCCCATCTGAGAAGAACCCCAAGCTCCCCGGCCACTACTTCACATTGGCTGCCCACCTTCTGCATACTGCACCTGCTGTCACCAACTATGTAGAAATTTACACAGACCATAATTAACTGCTTCTGTTACAATGTCCACCATCAGACGATCAGTACTTCAGTACACCTAAGTATTACAGCAAAGGTGTGGTGGTCTAGTGTCCCCTAACTAACTATGTATAAGTAGTTGACCAGAGGAGGATGGGTCAGCCCTTGTGACCTTATCAATACAGTTGATATCACTACCTAAATAAAGCTCATTATACAATCGTATTGGCACTTAACTAACTTTATCCTGCCTGATATCATGAGACAACAAATACATGAAGTTGATGCTGAATACACTTTATGGACATATCCATGTAAATGCCTTCAAATCAAGAATTTTTTAAATTACACCAATTATGCCTAAAATAACCCTTGGGCAAGACTCCTGAGTCTATATTCGCTACATGTGTAACATGTTTAATATGTAAGTTGTTCTGAATGATGCTATAAACATAGATAAATATGCACTATATAAACAAAGCACTGGGACACCTGCTCAGCTGCTCATTTCTGAATTCTCTGACAACAAGGGCACTAGAAAAGAGTTTATTCTGCCTTTATTAGAATAGATGTCTTTACTATCCTTTCTTCTAGATTTTGGAGCAATGCTGTGAGGATTTGATGGCATTCCATGACAACTGCATTAGTGAGGTCAGGATACTGCACAACTAAATCCCAACTCATCCTGAAAGTATTGGATGGAGCAACATCATTCCAGCGAACACAGTTCCACTGCTTCACAGTGTTTGAGGGGTTTGGCATGATATTTGGCATGGTGCCAATAAGTGTGTTTTTATCAGTTCTGGAAAGTCCTGGTCAACTGTCAATACCTCACTATGGGGGGTAAACAAACTGTATGTGTGCATTTGCACATCTATGTCAGCAATATGTTCAACTAAATGTAGATGAATGGATTCATTAGAAGGGCTGTCCTCAAACATTTTGACATAGAGTGTATGCATCCTCTTTCAACAGCTCTCTGCTATCAGCAGAGGTAAACTGGGGTAATAGCAATAGAGTGATGTCATATTAAGTCTGATTTAACCCCTTAATCTCTAACAGACCTCTAGGTTTCCACATTTGAGTTACTCAATACTTAAACATTAGTCTCATAGTAGTTACTGACTTGGTGGGTAGCCCTACTCACACAAACTACACCTATGTAGATTTACACAGTGCCTTGTACCTTAATAAGTAACTGCACTAACTCTGGAATCACTCATATACACCAAAAGACAAAGTGAGATATGATCTCACTAGAGACACTGTACAAGATTTGACATTGTACTAGACCAGGGTTTCTCAGCCTGTGGGCTGGGGACTACCAGTGGGCTGGGAAGCACTCTCTAGTAGTCCCCCAGCTCATCCTCAGGGGGTGGTTGTAGTTGATGCAGGGCTGGTAAGGGCACTTTACATGATAAACGTCTACATGACAAAAATGATCTAGTACGTGAAAATCAAGAGATTGGTTGTGCTCAATCTGGAACCTGCACAGAAACATTAACATTAAATGCACAAATAATATCACAGAATGTTGCAAGTGGCCGAAGGCATCTGTACGTAAAAAGTTTTATTTTCTTGTGGGCCATTACGCTTTCTAGTTAGAAACAAGTTGGCTGTAAGGTGGAAAAGGTTGAGAATCACTGTTCTAGACAACACGTGAGTTACAAAAAAATAAAATAGGAGTCATATCTAAGGGTAGGCTGAACCATGTGAAGATGGTTAAAGCATCCCCCTTTAAATTGCAAGGGCCTAAATGGATGGATGGATGGATGGATGGATGGATGGATAGATAGATAGATAGATAGATAGATAGATAGATAGATAGATAGATAGATAGATAGATAGATGTATGAGTGACTACTCCCTAATTCCTCATTCCTCACCACATAATGCAGTATTTGTATTATACAGATATTACACATAATTGTAGATATATATGCTTGTTATTACATATTATAAGTATTTGTTACTTGTGCATTAGAAACAGCAAGCTCCTCTTTGTTCATTAACACAGTGACAGTGTCCTTGTTTACCGGAGCTGCTCTCGCGCCCTGCGCTCAGCCCGGCAGGAGAAGCTGCTCGCTAACGGAGCTCGTGCTTCCTCCCTGGAGGGGAGCGCGCGCTCTAATTGCTGCTGCTCTGCACAACAAGCACCAACTCTCCCAAACACAGCCACACACACACACACACACACACACACACACACACACACACACACCAGTCTACACTCCAGCAGCTGTTAAGGCTGTTGACCCACAATCAGTAGGTCAGATTTTGTGCTGTTTATCAATTTCTATTTTAATAGGATAATACTGACCCTTATCACTAAACACAACACAGTGTGCAATAAAAGTAACCCCGCCCCCTCCCACTTTAAAATCTAAGAGCAGCGCTGAGACGAGCCTCGTGCCTGGAAGGCTGACCACAGAGGAAGGAGCGGGGAAGGGAGGGGTGGGCAGCTTGACGTTAGCTCGAGACGTCACGCGGGCGGATATTTATTAGTCCAGGTAATGCGGACTAACGCAGCGCTGGCCTAAAGAGGCGCGCGAGCGCACACACGGACTGCCCACCCTCCTCCTCCTCCTCTTCCTCCTCTCACTCCCTCACACTCTCAATTTCACACTCCCATACACACGCACGCACATGCATCGCCGAGTTGCGCGCGAGACGCTGCTGCTGACAAGCATGCATGTTTCCAGCATGTGGACTCTCACGCATGCCCTCCCCACAGACACACACAGACAGCCACAACTACGCGCCAAACTTATCCAAGCGCGTGCGGAACGGCCGAAGTTGCATGCATAAGTTGAATTCCTAAAAGTAAAGAGTGGTCAGTGGTCATAATCCAACGATGAGCCGCGCGCACACACCGACACACATTTCTGTCACCCCCAACACACACACACACACAAAACAGCTGCTGGACAAACACCAGCGTTCCCACCAGTCTTACCTGCATGATGGTGTTTAAGGTTGAGGCGCACAGGTGCTGCATGCTCTAGAGTTCCCTTAACGCACACCTCGCCCGGCACCACCTGCCCTCACATGCACGAGCTACTACTGCAAACGTCATCGGCGTCTAAGCGATTGCACCGACACAAAAACACATCAGAGTTTGCTGCTAGGCTGTTCTCGGCGGGGGTGAGGGGGTGGAGGGGGGTAATGAAGAAATCTGAAGTCTACAGCTTTCCCACACGTTCAAACGCAGCTCGCGCGTGCGCCAAAAAGAAGCAGAGTGTCAAAAAAAAAAAAGAGATCACTTTGAGCGCGAGCGGTCGATGCCGATGCACGCGAGCGCAGACGCAGCAGGTAAAGCACAGGAGCTCCTGCCTAAAAGAAAGTGAAGCCAATCCTCGTTCTCGTTTGACACGAACGCAGCACAACGCACACACACGCGCGCGAACACACACATCCACACGCACCAAAATACCTTTTTTGTCTAGAGTCAGTGATCTGAGACCAGTGCGCGCGCGGTGCCAGCCCACGGTCTGCAGTAGAGGTACGGCTACCAACCATGTCTCCCGTTCACTCACACACACACACACACACACACACAAACACACACACACACACACATACACGCACGCGCGCGCGCAACTCGATCGTTAGGAAGATGACAGACCAACTTTGAGCAGACTTCAACAAAGTATGATCAAGCTCACACGCGCTCGCGCGCACACACATACATACACACACCCCTCCCTACCCAGACAGTTCTGTATACCTACATGGATACGGTGTATGCGTGCGTGCGCGTGTGCGTGTGTGTGTCTGTGTGTGTGTGTGTGTGCGTGTGTGTGTGTGTGTGTGTGTGTGCCCCCGTACCTACCGAGACAGGCCGGAGCGGTGTGTGTCCGAGACGAGCGGTGTCCAGAAAGCGAGTGAGAGAGAGAGAGAGAGAGAGAGAGAGAGAGAGAGAGAGAGAGAGAGAGAGATGATCCCTCGAGGCGAGACGCGCGAGCGAGAAAAGAGCGTGATGAGGCAGCGCGAACGAGGAGTACTTTTGTGTGTGTGTGTGTGTGTGTGTGTGCGTGCGTGCGTGTGTGTGTGTGTGTGTGTGTGTGTGTGTGTGTGTGTCTGTGTTAGTGTGAGTGAGTGTATGTGTTTTTTTCCTCCTCTCCTCCTCGGCGGCTGAGCGTGCGGGTTTCTCCTCTCGAGCTTCTCGCTGCTCGCGCTCCCACCTCTACAGCCCCGCTCGGCGAGGCGAACATGCAAACACATTTCATAGATTTTTGGAGCTCTGCGGAAAAGCCGAACTGGACTTTCCTCCGCGGCCAGGCGGGCGGGAGCGCGCGAGCGGCCACAAAGGCATCGCGCGCCGCGAGAGGAAACAGACAGATCAAAGAAGAAACGCAACAAAAACACCCGCTGTTTATTTAATCGCCGCTTTTGTGTGGCGGTGAGTGTGTGTGCAGTGTGTGTGTGTGTGTGTGTGTGTGTGTGTGTGTGCAGTGTGTGTGTGGAGTGAGGGGAATCTCCGCGCTCCTCTCGCTCTCTCCACAGCCCGGATTGATTTAGTATTTTTCCTCTATGAGCTGAAGTTGATATGTCGTCATACCTCTTTAAGAGTGAACTTTCTTTTAACACATTCATGCTTACAGTCAAACAATGTCAGAGAGATGCACGTGGTGAGCGGAGGGGGAGCCTGGGAAACGGGCGGGGGATTTTCTTCCGTTTTTTTTCCTTCAAAGACATAAAATCACTCAGTCATCATGAGGTCATATGAAATGTCATCATGCTGCACATTTAGATGCCTATGAACATTTTTCATTTACAGACACATTTTATATATATATTACACATGTATTATAGTGCTGTTACAGGCCTGATACACATTTATACATCAGAACTAGCTTTACATATTTATACTAATATCAGTTTATTATTTGATAAACACACACACACACATACACATACACACACACACACACACACACACATATATATATATATATATATATATATATATACATACACAGGTTTATATAGGTATATATAGGTACATTATATATAATGCATATATATATATATATATATATATATATATATATATATATTATATATATATATATATATATATATATATATATATATATATATATACGTACATACATATATCTTGTATGTTGTCCTAGATAGATGGACAAATAGTAGATGAAGAGTATATATATATATATATATATATATATATATATATATATATATATATAGAGAGAGAGAGAGAGAGAGAGAGAGAGAGAGAGAGAGAGAGAGAGAGGCTCGTTGATCATACAGGTTATTGTATCTCTGTGTGTTATTTGGTGTAAGAGGCCTACACGACCGGTCCATCCTGCTGTTGCTGTAGTAAACGGGGTCTCTCTCTCTAATGGTCCTCCGTGTCCAGCTGGACTCCAGTCCAGCTCTTCGCAGTGGCCCGTGCGCTGGCAGGCGGCCAAGCGGAGTGTGTGGAAATGACACCGCCAGGGCGGCAGAGATTTTCCTTCATTTCTCTCCTTCCCGCTCGCAGACGGGCTGACATTGGCTAGAAAGTGGAGCAGCTCGTCAGGGACAATCAATGCGAATCGATCGAGCCGCGCGGTTTGGAGGCTCCGAGCTGGAAAATAACGCGGCGGCGCAGCGCGAGGGGGAGCGCGCGCGCCCTGCCCACGGCCAGCTGCTCTCAGACAGCCGCGCGCCGTCCGCTGCTGCCGTGTTTAGACGATGATTATCTGCCATTTAATACAACCTTCCGGTTCATGTAGGGCAGCAGAACAGCGGCAGTTTGGCCGCTTGTGTTTTGGCAGTGGGGTATGGGAATTCGGCGCGAGCGTGTTTTTCTGCTCACTGGTGTAACTTTGAGGTTTTCGTGCAGCTGAGTAACTACTGATTAAGGAGTCCTGTGACAAGTGTAACGCCACTGCATCCGAATGTACAACTGCTTAGAGGAGCAAATGAGCTGTGCACGCCAGCGCGCAGCCACGTCCTCACAGGGCTGATGATACTGAGAAGTTTTTCTGACCACAATGAATGTGTTTCACCTCTGAATTTCACTGCAGGGGAAAATAAGGAACAAATATTTTTATATTTTTTTTTATGCAGGAATAAAAACCTTGAAAAATAACAATAACACATTTTGGGGCATTATAAATATTATAAATGTTTATAAAAAAATTATAAATATTTGACAAATGATGTCAAAAATCCTAAATTGTTGCCTATCAATCACCTTTAACCTCACCATTAATCGAGTCTTCCTGGACAGAAATGAACACTGTAAAGGTTAACTCTACATGTGTGTATATTGTTTAAGAATCTGAACAGACTTCTCAAATTGCTGTCTAAGTTTGACACTCAGCTTTTGTTAAAGTGTTTGGTGCTCACCGGAATGACCAACAGCCGGACCCCCATCTCACTAATCCCCGCCTGCCTTCAGCCTATCTTGCATTTAGAACACGCCAATCCCCCCGTCCTCTCCCGGCTTTCTGAAATCACTTCCATGCCGAGGCGGCTGAGCGCTTTCTTTCAGCTCTCCACAGCGAGACCCGATCGGGGAGGGCAGCGCAGCGCAGGGGGCGCCAAGTATTAGCCAACAGTTGGCGTCGGCGGCTGCAGTGATGACGACGCGTTTAGTCAATTGAGCCGTTACGAGTGTTTACCACAGTCTACCAAAATACAGAGCATCGAGGACTGACTCTGCTACAAGTGGGCACACTCATTGTGGAGCTCAACGTGGCTTATGACCCCAGGCACCATCTCTCTCTCTCTCTCTCTCTCTCTCTCTCTCTCTCTCTCTCTCTCTCTCTCTAATAATGTGGTGATGTGGTGAAACAGTGAAACATAAAGTATGTCCTGTGAGCAACTTGTCTCAAGTTGTAGCTGGTTATAAAATTCACCAAAAAATGTGTTTTATTCGTCTAGATTATAAAAGGTTAATTATTTCTTTGCTGAACAGTTAACATGTCCATGTGTTAATGTAGACTACTCCTCATTCCACGTCATTATTTAAACATGAAACTCTTTTAGTGTCTGGAATTGTCCCTAAGGCTTCTTGGGTCCGGAGAGTCATGCCGTCATGCCCACTATAACAATAAATCTAAAGACTTCTGAAAGCTGTTTCTTAAGCTATGAAGCTGGGAAAGTGGTAAATTGTCACATGTTCATAATCACAAGGTATACTGAAAGAGTACCAAGGAATTGTGATTAAATGCCACAAACCATCATACCCCTCTCTTCCATTCAATCCCTCAGGAATAACAGAGGCCTTCTCAACAGGGATAACCAGATGAATACTTAAAACCCAGCAGTTACATTTTCTAAAGGCTTCATAATCTCAGGATCAGAGTTACTTACAGACGTGATGCAAGTATCATAACAAACAAGGCTCACCCTATCTAACCATGGTGTGATCATTGATGATCATTGATGAATTTTCAGTAATTCTGCTTGGAAAACATTTCATTGCATTTAAAACATTCCAACTGAATTCAACTCCAGTTTAAATGCCTTTCAGTGCATTTATAGAGGTTATACAGTGTTCAATTTTCAGAATAAAAGTCACAAGAAGGTATATCATTTATACATAAATAAATAAAAAGGACATTTAGGTTGTTATTGTAATTATTTATTTATTTATTTGGACCACTGTCAAGTATTTTGAAGAACCTATTATCATAAGAATCACTGTTAATCTAATCTTAGCAAATAGCCTTAACATTATTGCATTTTGATTAAAACATGGCCAATTTCATCCAAATATTACATTTTGTTCATATTTACATCTCAAATGAAAACAAATTTGAGTAGAGTAGGATCTTCTGAAAATAATATATGGCATGTGTGACTGTCTCCTATTAATTCTTAATAGTTTTTGGTGAATAATAGTACATCGACCTACAAAAACATCCCACATAATTGGCATAGAGTTTAAAGGGTAAAGGTCCTATTTAGGAGGGTCAGTGAAGTGGGAATCCTTTCTTTTAATTTGGGATCTTTTGTATTGAACCCTTTAAAGACCCACATTGGGTTGTTACACTTAAATCCAGAATACAGAGATGTTCAAATCCAAAATGACTGCACCTGGAAAGTGTGCTGTTACTGTGAGACTTTGAGAAATACTTTGTCTGTGATATTGTGGAACTAGTGTCATTGGCAAAGAGAATAAATGATCCATGTGTCCTGATAAAACATGAGGAAGCACAGATGCTTAGTCCACTTCAGTTGTTGCCACACCACAAAAATGAGCTTTAACTGCTCGCTAAATGGCGCTGCAGGAAGATTGTGGTTTCCTTCCTACACAGTTTAGGTTAGAATATTTTATGTGGAGAAACGATAATGTGAATCAGATTTAAAGGGAAATGGGAAAATTGAGGCGTGATTCCATTATGACCTTATTTATTGTAAGAGTTTAAGATAAGATGAACAGAAAAAACTACACAAAGCTGTTCAATATTAAAAATGTACTTTTATGTGAAGCTGAAAGTTGTTTTGTATTCACCCACCCAATGCCAGCCAATCCTCCCTCTGATTGGCTGATCTAATCCATGTCTCAAACCACAAAATGTTCTCTACCTACTCACCTACCTAGCAACACTTCTGAGGAGTATTGCTCTGTTTTGAACTCACAGTGTCTGTGTTTGGTGTACTTGTGTTTGTTGTGGTTTGGGATGCCTTGCAAATAACAGCATGAAATCTCCAGTGTTTAGCTTTCATTTCATTTTAGTTTTTATTTGCAATTACTACAATAATAAATTAAATATCATGAAGCCCCTAACATGTAATTATGTGGGGAACATAATTCTAATGTTACTGCTTTGTTATGGTTACGTGTGTATGGCGGAGTAAGATGTAAAGACCTTTGGATAAAGTTCTACAATTTCTCTCAGCCACTCACACTGTGGTCAGAACTGTGGCATACTGAAATTAAATAATTACTGAATTATTCATACCTTATTAATTAATTGATATCCAAACTCCCAGGTTTTTAAGTTTAATGTTGATTTTGGCAAAATAACTTTGTAAAATCTGAAATTGTAAGTCTCCATGTACATCTTTGGCTTGTATCGTTAAGGAGGGATTTTGGACTGTTCCTTACTGTAAACATGTTTCAGTTTATCAATATCTCTGGGATGGCTTGTGTGCACAGCCTTCTTCAGTTTATTAGGGTCAAGGTTAGCACTCTGACTTGGCCACTCTTTACCCTTAGTGTAGTTAATTGTGTGCTTTAGGTCATTGTCTTGTTGCATCACCCAGTTTGTCTTCAGCTTGAGGTCATGGACTTCTGCCCTCACATTCTCCTGTAACATGCTTTGATACAGGTTTATAATGATGGTTCCCTCAATGATCACAAGGTGTCCAGGGCCTGAGGCAGTTAAGCAGCTGCAAAAACATGATGCGTACAGTGTTTGATTTCCTCTAAACATAGTTTTGCATATTTTCATAAAAAGTCCCACTTTTGTTTAATCTTTGCACAGAATATTTGCTTGAAAAGAGATGTAGAGAAGCAGCATGACTTTGCATTATTAGTTTATTTAGATACATCTACTTCTTTACCATACAAGGCAAACTTTGACCACAGTAGTGCTTTGATAGGCTTCTGTATAAAAGTGGAATGCAGTGAAATTTGCCTTTAAGCTGCCCAACTATCTGTTAATGACAGAGCAAGACTTGATAATGATATGATTTATAAGAAGCTTGATTATTTATAAGAACCTTGTTTCATTATTTTCCTTCAATAGTAACTTTTCAGAATAGGCAAAACATCTGGCAATGGAAGTGCAACAGTAAAGACATTCTTTTCATTTTCCTTTGAAATTTACACTTCACAAAGTGGATGAGATCTTACTGGTTATATATCCATATAATATGTATCACAGCCCGCACTGTCTTTAACACAATGCCAGACTAAGCTGGACTCTGAAGGTGTTATGAACATTTCATTATTCATTATTTTTGTCAATATTTGTTGTTCTTTTTGGATATACAACAATAGATTTTAAAGCAACAGATGAAATATTAATTGACCATGAGTCTGTTGGTAATCTTAACTTTATTAGGCCTAGTAGATCATTTCCCCACATCACTGAGAGGCCATACAGTCTACTTAAAGTGGATTGAGATGTATCATCTATTGATCTGAAGTCTGCTATTTATTCACTTTTCTGTCACATACACCGTGTACTTTTAAATCTGATGCCCAATCCATAGTAGGTGCGCAAACGCTTAGGAGTGTCATTTTTGACACCCTGGGGTTGTGAGGTGTGAAATTCCACAGGTACACAAAGGTACGCACATGGCTCTCAGCTGCAGGTGAAAATTGTAAAGGTGGCATTATATTTGGCATACATACCTGCAAGCAGCTATGTGGGAGGTCCTTAATGGCAAAGCACATGTTTTCTTGTAGTTCTCATGAATTGATGTTGCCTTAAGTCCATCAAAGTCAATCATTATAGAGAGGCTATAAGAGAGCGGTCTGAAGATGTTGTTAGAAAGCAAAATAAGCCTGTTGGTATATAAAGGGTGAAAAGGGTTCCTGAGGCTTTAAATGAAGAACATTACATTTCCAACAATGTTTTTATTTTCATACAGTTTGTGTATATAATGTAACTGCACAATTATCTGCAAAATTGGACTTAATGGAAGTGACTCTTCCTATCAGTATACATCATTCTTAAATAGAAAGATCAGTCAATAGTCTGTGAAGGAAATGTTTTCAGAGCTATAGTGACTATTCTTATCAACATAACTGCCTTCACACACATTTTAAACCCTAAGATGGTCAATGAGCTTGACCAACATGAGCTGGCCAGGATGCAACTACAGCAGGGTTATTGGTTTAAGCAGGGACACTGCCTGTCCGCCACCAATTTTTTAAAAGGGCGGTGAGAGTGCATAAATTTGAAATAGTCAGACATTATAAAATATTGTTACACTGACTAATTTAAATGTCTAAAAAGGTTCTTAACACATCTATCTTATAAAACATGATTCATAATGGAACCACAGCTTAAAACACAGTACACCACCCTTCTACACATTTCGCTACTGAAAAACACACATCCCTTCACATTTCCTCACTGAAATATACTAAACCACCCAGCTACACCGTTCTCCACTGAAACACACTACACCACTCTTTTACACATGTCCCCTAGTGAAACACACACCACCCATCTTCACATTTCCCCACTGAAACACACTACACCACCCTTTTACACCATTCCCCACTGAAACACACTACAGTAAACTTCTACATATTTTCTCACTGAAACACAGTACACCACCTTTCTACACATTTCTCCTGAAAGACATTAAGCATTTGGAATGACGTTCCAAAAGACTTTGTCTCCACCCCACAGAATATAAGTGGAATATGATTGAAAGGTCAGGTTTGTGCCAGGGACACATGCAACTGGTCTTCACAAGCATAATATATGCTACATTTCATTTTGGTGATGCTTGGTCATGTGGGTCATGCTGGTCTACCAGCATGGTGATGCTTTTAAGCCTGGTCTTGATGATCAACCTGCTTGGTTTTGCTGGTCATGCAGGTCAAACAGCTTGGTCATGCTGGTCATGTGGTTAACTGACTTGGTTATGTTAGTCTTACTGGTCATGCTGCTTGCTCTTGCTGGTCATGCTAGTCAAGAAGCTTGATCATGCTATTGTTGACAGTTATGTCAATCAACCATTTTGGTCATGTTCCTCATACTGGTCAACCAGCTTGGACATGGTTGACCAGCTTGGTCATTCTAGTTATGCTGGTCAACCAGCTGTCATGCTGGTGTTGTTGGTCAACAAGCTGTCATGCTGCCCATGCTGGTCAACCAGTTTAGTCATTCTAGTCATGCTGATTAACCATCTTGATCTAGCATGACATGCCTGTCGACAAGTTTGTCATGATGTCCTTGCTGGTCAACAAGCCTGGTCATGCTGGTGTAAATCCCCACCATGGAATGGGGGTGTGGCCACAATGACCCAGTAGGAAGTAAGCACAATGACACACAAAAAAACACAGAGTGAAGTGTCTCACGAAGGGCATTAGTTGCACATCCACACAAAAACACCAATGTAAAGTGACAAACTAAATACTGCACCCACTGGGCAGCTACAGCCCCTTGCCCTTGAAGAGAAAGGAGCCAGCTTAGCCCCACGATTTTACTCCTCTTTTTTGTTCAGTCTAGCTCCCACAGCCTCTTGCTCAGTCCTCAGTCCTCTGACTGTATGTGGCTGGGGAGCTCATTTTATGCGTCACCTGGGGGCTTATTGTACTCATTGGCACCAGGTGTGCCACAAAGCCACTGCCAGCACGGCCTCACCCCACCACCTCACTGCCACACTAGTCATGCTAGTCAAACAGATTTGTCATGCTGGTCATGCTAATCAACCAGCTCGGTCTTTCTGGTCATGCTGTTCAACCAACTTTGTCATGCTTGTCTTGTTGGTCATGCCAATCAACCAACTTGGTCACGCTGATCATGCTGGACTCGGTTGACCAGCTTGGTCTCGCTAGTCATGCTACTTGGTCTAGATGGACATGCCGACCAGTTTGTCATTTTGGTCAAACAGCTTGGTCATGCTGGTCAGGCTGCTTGGTCATGCTGGTTGTGTGGTCAACCAGTTTAATTTTTGATGGTTATGCTGGTCAACCACATTTGTCATGCCGGTCAAGCTAATTAACCAGCTTGGTCATTGTGGCCAAACAGCCAAACAGGTCATGAAGATCATGCTAGTCAACCAGCCTAATCTAGATGTACATGCCTGTTGACCAGTGTATCATGATGGCCATGCTGGTCAACAAGTTTGGTCATGCTATTTAAACAGCTTAGTCATGCTGGTTGTGTGGTTAACTAGCTTAGTTTTAGTTGGTCATGCTGGTCAACCACATTTCTCACACTGGTCATGCTGGTAATGGCCATCAAACAGTTTGGTCATGCTGGTCATGCTAGTGAACTAGCTTTGTCATGCTGGTTAATGCTGACTAAGCAGCTTAGTCATACTAGTCTCACTATTGATGCCAAGCAACCAGATTGATCAAACTGGCCATGCTGTTCAACCACCTTGATTTACAGTAGCTAGATCATGTTGATCATGCTTTTAGACCATGAAAGCAGGACTAGGGAACATTTTGCAGTTTTATGCCACCCATGCACACCTGACTCATCTCAAGTGTTAATTACCAGGTGCACTTGGTATGCTGAAGTAGGGAAATCAGCAGTCTGTGCTGGACTCTGGCCCTCTATTCCCCACCCCTGATCCAAAGCATCAAACTCAAAAACATGTTGGCCAAGAACAAAGCTGGTCAATAAGTGTAACCGGCTTTAACTGTTTTTTTCTTCACGTCATCGGGATGGTCACAGTGCAACTTGCCACTTTACCTAAATGCTGTCTTTTTAATCTTGTATGTACACATGTGATGCTGTGTTGATTTTAGGGGGAAAATATATTTTGTACACTCATTCTGTCCCAGAAAATGAAATAAAAACACTGAAGGGTATTGTCATTTATGCATGATGTGATAAACTTCCAAGCACAGCAGAAATGATGTACACTTTAATTAAGTAGAATTTTACTGGGGTCTTTATTTTCATCAGCTTATTATTTATGACTGAAAATGTACTGGGAGTTTATTTTGAACTTGCTTCTACAGTTCAAATAAAACAAGAAGAAAGAGTAAACTAACAGGATCAAGCTTTAATTATTTTATACCCAGTGCATTTAAACAAGCCTGGATTGGCACAGACACCCAGCCACTGGATTGGATTGGGACATTCTTAAGCACTATTAAAATACTACTGACAATTACACTTACATTATTTTTTCACAAAGAAGAACAATTCATGGAGTCAGGACTCCATAGGAAGAGTGAACACATCAACCACGGTGCATGGTTCTGAAAGTTCCTCCCTCCTGCCCTCTGGTAAGAAATAGTTCTGAAGGAAGGCTTAATATGTGGATGCGAAAACATCAGATTAAACAAATAAACGACTGCTTTCAGGACATTTCTGGTGCGTCTCACATTTAATTCATGTCATTGCCATACATAGTCACCTAGTTAATGTGTGTCGGTCTTTGTTTTATTCTCTGTTGTGATTCTTGGGACTCTTTCTGGGCCACTTTCAGCATTTACAGAACAGTTTATCAAAAAAAGTTCTGGAGGCAGCTCTACCACTGAGGCAGAACAAACACAAGTGGTTCAGATTATAACCAGTTAAAATAACCAGTAGGTGGAACTTTAGAAACATATCTACATGTATGTGGAGAAATTACTTGAGTTAATTCTTACTACAGAAAATTACTAAAGAAATTACTGCAGTATTAGTGCAGAAAATGCTGTCACTCGTTGAGTAACTAAGTTAGCATTAATGAACTAACTAGCTAAGAAGCAAACATGCTGCCTTAGAAGTTGTGTTTGTTCTGCCTCAGAGGCAGCGCTGCCTCCAGAACCATTTTAGTAGTGAATTTTGCACACAAGCACATTTGGGCCTTTGAGTCCCTTTGAGTCCCTTCAAGTTGGTTTTATAGACAGTACCTGTTCTTGTCAAACACATGAAAATGTGACAGAGGGGCATTTGCAGCGCAGTGGCAAAATGGAAAATTGGACAAAGCCGGTTTAAGTGAACATTGTATGTCTCATGGGGGAGAGAGAGAGACAGAGAGAGAGAGAGAGAGAGAGAGAGAGAGAGAGAGAGAGAGAGAGAGAGAGAGAGATGTCCGGTTCCTCACACACTGTGGAATGTTGCGAGCTGCGTGATCTTCCCAAACAAACAGCACTCCCCTCACTCCCCCACAGCTCTCTCTCTCTCACACACAGGCACACACACACACAGGCCTGAGTAACAAGGCCGTTGTGGCCCTCCCCGATCTCATCTTCTCTACAGCAGACGCTAAGGAGTCATCCCTCGCTCTCATTTTTTCCAGTGCCAAAGCCACACGACCACTCCAAATATCACGCTGTAAGAGTCTGTAATAAAAGCAGCACACCTACACTGTGTCAGGAAGCACGTACGTGTTAGTTTCTCTGAAGGTTAAGGTAGTGGTAAGATGCTTGTTGTATACTTACCAAGTGCTTTATTAAGAACACCTGTACACCTTCTCATTTCCTGTCCTCTAATGGACAATCATGTGGCAACATAAAAAAAAAAACCATGCAGGTAGTGGTCAGCAGCTCTGGGAAATGATCAGCCATCAGAAAATGGGATTCTGAGGGTGGCATTGATGTTGGTGCCCAACTGTTTTGAGTATATTTAGAACGGCTTCATTCCATGGATCCTGCCTGCATGTTTTAGGACACTTTGAGGCTGTATAAACTGGTCAGTTATAACAGTTTGTTATTGTTGCTGACCATGATCATCCCTTCATGACCAAAATGTACCTTTCAATGGCTACATCCATGATAATGCACCATGTCACAACGCAAAGGTCATCTCAAATTGGTTTCATGAACATGACAATGAGTTCAGTGTTATTCATTGACTGGATCTGAATCCTATAGAACATTTTTGGGATGGCAATGCAGGAGATTAGCAATATGAAAGTGCTCCTGAAATATTTGCATGAATTGTGTCACGTGATTGTCAACATGGACCCGAATCCCAAATGCTTCCAGCATCTTGGGGAATGACAAACAAGTACGGCGGATTTCAGAGTAATGGGGGGAGTAATGTTATGTGTTATCTTCTGAGTGAGGCTGAACACTGGCCAGCATTCTCATGGCAAGGCAACATAGTTTGCATGAGGTCAGAAGGATGGGAGATTTCATTTCCCAAGATTTGCTAGTAAATAACATTCCTTGATCCACAGTGTCAGGTGTGAACAGGGAATACATTAGAGTAGACATTACCACCCATAGTGGACAGTGCAGTGGCTAATGCTTAATGATTTTGACAGCAGCAACCTCACACAACACCAGACACAGCACCTCCCCTGGGCTTGTGAGGTTGCTAAATGTACTTTAGAGGACTGGCAACGTGCAGCGTGATTCGACTATTGTCATGGAACCAGTTGTTTCAGGCTGGTCGTAGGGTTGGCCGGTGCCAATGTATGACCAAGTTTCTCTGCTTGGTGACCATTTGTAGCCCTTGACAGACTTCATGTACTCACACCACTCTCTGCCCTTGATATTTCTCTCTGTGATTTGGTTTGCATGTCTGGTTCTCCTTTGCTCCTCTGGCTTATCCGGCTCCTCTCCCCCACCCCACCCATTCCCTGCCTTTCCTCCCCCACGGCTGGATTTGGGGGCAATGCTTGGACTCTTACTGTGCTCTCGGGAGCATATGGCGGCTTGTGTAAAGCTGCCTGACAGGATGAGAGAGAGCGAGAGAGAGGAGCAGCTCTGACCCAACCCAACAGCTGAGAGGAAAGAGGGATAGAGGACAGATAGAGTGGGAGAGAGAGAGAGAAAGAGGGAGAGGTGTGACTCACACTGCATTGCTTACCCCAAAGCTGAGAGTCACTGAGGACGGGTTGATGATCAGCACTTGGAGTTTCCACAGAGACTAGGTTCATGTGTCTTAGACCTGGAGGTCTAATTGGCCTGGTCTGTCAGCACAGACACAGGTGTGGCCTAACACTTATGTCCACACATGAGCTGATGACAGGATTCATCTATTGCTGAAGTTCAGCATCCGGCTACAGAACTCATGGAATGGGTTTGTGTATGGATGGGAGCAACATGCACCTACCAATATTTAGTGAAGAACTTGTTCGTATTGCCGTACCTAAGCCTACGCCTCCAAGATGACATTTAGGCATGTTATAATGCCTATCTCAACCCACGTTGAAACCAAACCTAAGCCGTTAACAGAACATTAACCATAAAAACGACAGAAAATAAGTGAAATGTGTTTAAAGAAAAATTGGAGTATTCTTTGGGCACAGACAGTGAATACATACTTCAATGATGGAGCACCATCTAGAGGCCTGTTGGATACTTTACAACTGACAATCCAAAATAAGATTTAGCAATCCAGCAATCCATTTCCTTTACAGTTGTTCAGTAACCACTTTGAATTATTTGCTGAATACTGAAAAGCGAACAGATAACATAGTTATGAGGAAGTACAGGCACCATGCAGTATTAATTAAAAATATTTTAAATGAAGGTACCTATTGAGATATAATTACAACCATTTTATTATACACACCCATACATAAGCTCGAACAGTTCCTCTGGCTATGCAATAGATATCCATAAGTCATTCACTCTAGAGTTGGCAAAAATAACTGCTAGATGGAACGGGATGGTTTCAACTAGTATATGACTTAAATGGGTGATGCTTGATGACGTAATCAAGGATGGCCATTCTTACCACATCAAGATATAAACTCTCAGAAGAAACAAAATCAACAACAACAAAAAAGAAAACAGAAATTGTAAACAAAAAGACAGAAAGAAGCCCAGACTACCAACAATAACTGCTGCAGTTTCTATTACAGTCCCATCTGAGTTGCTCCAAATTCATACAGATTGCAGGTGAAAATGATCTGAGGTTGCTCCATCAGTTGCAGAGCCGTAGAAAGAGCTTAAAAGACCTTCCAACATTCATAAATGCAACATGTACACATTGACAGCTAAAAAATAGAAATGGCCAAGAAGCTGGAATGGATGCATGTGCAAAGTAATTGAAGGTGCAGCTCAAAGAAAGCACCCCAGTGGAAACCAATGATATGTGCCTTTTCCTTCCTTATTCGTCAGTGTGTCACTCTTCCAGGAGAAGAGAGGGCAATTTTCTGTTGTCCAGCCCAAAAAATTACATGGCGTACTTTTGCGTCCACTCTCTGGCTATTCTGTTGTACCTTTTGGAGAGAAAAGAGGGATAAGACATTTGTTATAGACAGCCTGACAGAAAAAATACTCAAATCTCATGAACACCTACTTGTCACGATCTGCTTTGTAGATGCGGGCAATCTCAGGCACTAGAGGGTCATCTGGGTTGGGGTCACACAGGAGGGAGCAGATGGACAGAAGCACTTGAAGGAAAGAAAAAAAAAAAACAGCCACCACCATTACTCGGCCTGACAGTGGACACATGCCCACACAAGCCTTATATGTAACCCTCTTATGGACCTGGAGTATTTTCTACTTCTCAGATAAAGGATTTCAAACAGAATATACTCAACCTTAAAGATGACTAGGGGTGAATGATTTGAACAGAAATTAGAAGTAGCTTTTTTTATTCTCATGCATTTGTATGTAAAATATAACAATTTTCTCTTTGTATATCCCAGCTTGGAACGCTAGGGACAGAGTGCAGGGTCAGAAGAGGGGGAAGCTAAAAGGACCCAGGTATTGAACTTGCACCCCTCTTACCAATAACCCAGTGCTCACGGATCCACCACTGTCCCTAAAATAATTCTCATATTAAGGCTAAAATTGGGTTTTAAAATTTGGTTCTGAAGGTCAGTTTCCATTCATTAAAACCACCTTCAAAACCACTTACCAATAAGTTCTTGTCCATGTCATTTATTTAGGTTTTCTATTATGTTAATTAGTGTGTACTGTGTAAAATCCATCTTACACTCTGTGTTTCTCATGCAGCACTGTGTAATTTAAGTGCATTACATAATGCACAATATACAAAATACACAAACACCGTTGCTAACAACAGTAAGACACCAGACTATTTACGCAACTGTCTGATGTTAGGTAAACCCGCTCACTACTGTCTGCGAACTCATGATTAAGAAGATTAAATCATCGCATCTAAGGGGCAAGCTCTCCACCAGCAACTCAACCACAGCCCCATTGCACACAAACTGACTAACAACTCACTCACTACTAACATCTCTCTCTCTCTCTCTCTCTCTCTTCCCCCTCTCCACCCACTCCTAGACAATCTAGAGTACCAAACATTTCCTGAACATACTACAGTAATGGTCACAAACAAAGTGGGATAAAGTTGCACTTGAAAACATTCTATTGTTTTTCTTTCTAAATTTCAGGGTCATAAACTTTTAAAATATGTTTTACATAGACATATACTAATGACAGGTTTACCTACTTATTGTGTTGGTTTTGCACGTAGAAATATTTGATATACATTTCTTTGTTAAATGTAAAAATACATATATACCAGAAAAATAACATTAAACATATATATTCAATTTTGGCCAAACCACCCAGCTGTATCTTTTTTTTTTTACATCCCAGCAGGGAAAACCAGACTGACATGTGCAGGATCAACCATGCGCCTGGAACAGAGGGCCAACAGTAGCATCTTAGAGGATGCAAATATTCAACCCAATACCCTGTGATCAAAAAATCAGCACTCTAACCCCAGAGCCACCACTGACCATTTAGTTATTTTGTATGAACAGTAATTACTATTATCAGAATACTGGATTGTATAAAAAAAAACTTTCATAAAAGAGAACAGTTACATCGTTTGCATAAAATTCCTGCATGTGCATCATCAGTAGCATTGCCTTGTTTTCTTTTAGCAAAGCTAAATCTGACTAGAGATGGCAGAAATAGCAGAAATATGTCAGAAATAAACATAACCATACATAAAACATTTTCACAATACAAAATAGATTTTAAAAACTGCTGTTAAAAAGTTTGCAGCTTAAAAATAAGATCTCTTCTAAATCAGCTGCACTAAATCCAACTAAACTATTATAAACTAAAACGTATTCTTTAAGTACTCCAGATATACCCCCAATACTCTCAAATTGTGTTTCTGATAACATATAATCATATCGCCCACCTCTATGAATAACCATTTTAATAAAGGTTCCCAGATGATTATTTGCTTGAGTGTACAGTTCTAGGAAAAAAAACCTAGAACTGCTAGTTTAAAACCTTAAAAATGACATTAATATCTCAAATCTCATTTAGAAAAACAATTCGATGAAGATCCAACCACTGAAACATTCTTGGACTTCACTTCAAAGAACCATTTTTGATTAAATGTTCCAAATCTTTAGGGCTATTAACCTTCTTATACTTGTTTCAGCGAGCAATACCTTTGGATATGGTAAGAGCTGGTGACCACTGTGACCTCAGTATGTCCAAGCAGATACTGCCATTACTGTTGATGTTCGGGTGGTAAATCCGAGTGGTAAACGCAACCTGAACCAAAGCAGAGACAGGAGAAGAATAAGCCACATATTTTCACATTTCATACAGCTCATACCTCTAAAGGCTCAAAATGTGCTTTAATGTTGTACAGTAAATATAGCCCAACTGCTTTTACAGACTCAAGAAGACCTCTAGAGGCCAATACAAGCACTGCATATGTTAGAACTGTAGGTTTGGCTCACCTTTGGTGGTTTGAATGGATAGTCAGTGGGGAAGTGAATGGTCAAGAAGAACACACCACTTTGGTAGGGGCTGTCGTTCTGTCAAAGATTAGACAAGTTACATTTTTCTTAATCCAGGGATCACACACAAAGGTAGTAACAGCAGAGGTTTAATACTTACAGGCCCCATTATAGTCGCCTGCCAGTGAAACACTTAAAGAGAAAAAGAATAAGGGAGATGTAAGGCTGCCTGCTCACAAGGTGTTTAAACATACAGTGTTTGATAGACTCAGCAGTGTGAAAGGAGATAATCAGCCATATCTGCTGAAGTAATGCTGATGCCTTTAACAGCAGGCTTCTCACAGTAATGCAAAGCTGGAATAAAGGGAGAGACTGGCCAAGCAAGTATTTCTCGTGTCTAGCCATATTAGAACAAGGAGATTTGTCCACTTAGCTGTCATATGTCATGCATGTGAGGTACAGGACTGACAGAAACTTACTGTCATCACCAACGGGACCAGCTGAGCACTGAGCTGGAGGGTCTCGGGCAAAATCATTCAGCTCCTAAAGTCAAGGAAATATCAGGTAAATGACAATGCATGTGAACATTATATAGAGAGCAACTTTCAGTTTGCTGGTTCAGGATGAAAGGAACCATCTCATGACAACCTAAATATATGCAATGCAAAAATATGATGTCATGGGAAACAACGCATTTAAATATACACACCTACAGTTCATCTGGAAAGTATTCACAGCTTTCTTCACTTCACTTTTTGCACATTTTGCTATGTTACAGTCTTATTCCAAAATGGATTAAATATTTTTCCCCTCAGTATCCTACACACATTACCCCTTGATGACAAAGTGAGAAAATTTTGTTTGAATTTTGTGCAAATGTATTAAAATTAAAAACACAAAAATATAACATGTACATAAGTAGTCGCAGCCTTTGCCATGACACTCAAAATTAAGGTGCCTCTTGTTTCCACTGATCATCCTTCAGATGTGAAAATTCAGTTGATTGGACATGATTTGGAAAGGCACACACCTGTTTGTATAACGTCCCATAGTAGACAGTGCAAGTCAGAGCACAAACCAAGCCATGAAGTCTAAGGAATTGTCTGAAGACCTCTGAGACAGGACTGTATCCAGACACAGATCTGGAGATGGGTACAGAAAAATGTCTGCTGCATTGAAGATCCCAATAAGCACAGTGGCCTCCGTCATTCAAACATGGAAGAAGTTTGCAGCCACAAGGACTCTTCCTAGAGCTGTCCACCCAGCCAAACTGAGTGATCATGGTAGAAGGGCCTTGGTCTGGGTGGTGATCAAGAACCCAGTGGTCACTCTGACAGAGCTTCAACATTGCTCTGTGGAGAGAGCAAAATCTTCCAGAAGGACAACCATTTCTGCAGCAATCAGGCATATATGGTAGAGGACGGAATCAGTGAAAGACACATGACAGCCCATCCGGAGTTTGCCAAAAGCACCTAAAGGAATGTCAGACCAAACATTGTTTGTTTCACAAACTGAATGCCAAGCATCATGTATGGAGGAAACCAGGCACTGCTTAACACGTAGCCAATACCATTCCTACAGTGAAACATGGTGGTGGCAGCATCATGCTGTGGGGATGTTTGTCTGCAGCAGGAACTGGGAAACTAGTTAGGGTTGAGTGAACGATGACTGCAGCAATGTACAGAGACATCCTTGATGATAACCTGCTCCAGACTGTTCTGGACCTAGAACAAAGGCTTATCTTACAACAGGACAAGAACCATAAGCACACAGCCAAGATAACAAAGGAGTGGCTTCAGGACAACTCTGCGAATATCCTTCTGTGGCCAAGCCAGAGCCCAGACTCGAACCTGATTGAATATCTCTGGATATCTAAATACAGCTGTACATCAATGCTCCCTATACAATCTGATAGAGCTTGAGTGAATGGGAGGTATTCACTCATCATGGTATACAAAGTGTAGAATTTTGAGGGGAAAAATAATTTAAAATGGTCATGAAAGCCTAATTGTGGAATTGAGAATTTTCCTTACAATGAAGGCTTCATTCCTCACCAGGAAACCAACCCTAGCTACTTGTAAGTAGAATACGGAAAGGTCAGGTGCATATAATGTTATAAATCATTCAGCAAGAACATTAAAACTACTAAAATGAATAGCATTGGTTGATCTCATCATAAAAGCCCCTTGTGAAGCATTGGGATAAACATATTAGGAAGCAAGTATTTGAAGTGAATGTGCTGGAAGCAAGTAAAATGGGTGAGAGTAAGAATCTGAGCACCTTTGACATGGGCCAAATTGTGATGGCCAGAAAATTGGGTCAGAGCATCTCGAAAACACCCAGCAGGTCTTACTTGGTGTATGTCAGTGGCCCAAAAGAGAACAACACAACAGGATAATGGGGACTACTGATGCAATCTATGGAGGCCCCACTGTGAAAACTACCCGACTGCTAATGGCTTGGTGCTAGATAAATAAAAACACCTTCAGAGGTTGTGGAGTCCATCAGTCAATGGGTCAGAGCTGTACTGTCAGCAAAGGTGGAACCTACACAATCCAGGGGGGGTTTAAATTTAGCTGATCAGTGTAACTTGAATTTTTTCATATTCATCTACACTAAAAATCAACTAAGAGAACTGTAATTAATAAATGTCCAGACAGTCCATATCTTTTTTACTACATAAAAACTAAATTATTTAATTTTCTTACATTTTTATTTCATTAAATTTTAATTCATTTTGTTATTTTATTTCATTCAGTTGATTTATATTTGTTTGATTTTATTTTAATTACTTTCATTTGATGTTATTTTAGTTTATATTTCTGCTTTCTTTTATTTTATATATTATTTGCATATTTTGCATTATTTTATTTCATTTTGTTACTTTATGTTATATTTTAATGGGTTTTTTTTTTCATTTCATTTGATGTTCTTTTAGTTTACATTTTATTTTATTCTGTATTGTTACATTTGATTCCATTTGTACTTTATCTCACTTCCATTTCATTTTACGTTATTTTAGTTGATATTTTATTCTGGTTTTTTTTTTTTTGCATTATTTCATTTCATTTTGTAGTTTAATTTCATATTCTATGCGTTTAATTATATTTCATTCTGTGTGGTTTAATTGATTTCTTTTTAAGGGTAATCCAGTCGCATTGGGGGTTCAGCTGCCCCAGTCTTTAGTGAAGCCAGGCAAAGACCTTCCCGCTGTTTGTACCTTCATTATTCAACGCATCGCCTCACCTTCACTGTGCTGGAGCGACGAACAGCTCAGTAGAGCTGCAGGATCACACAGCAGATACGCACTGGCTCTCTGAACAGGGGTTATGGAAGTGGCGAGTAGCGCTCAGTTTCTTACCTTATAGATCCTTTTCAAAGCCATTGTGCGCGCGCCCCTCACGCTCTTTCCAGCTTTGATCCGATGATGTCACCTACCACATAAAATCACCAGCGACCCTCCGACACCACAGCGCTCTCACAGACCAGCCCAGCGCGAGGGTGAGGGTGTTCAG